>BSBK01006232.1:182500-300000 GCA_027943335.1 Chamaecyparis obtusa | reverse complement strand
TGTCCTTTTTGAACAACCAATCTTCAAGATTAAGAACTATGGTCCTCTATTTTATCCTTTTATCCTTACAAACTCAACAGGTAGTTCAGGCATTTTTTTCTAACAAAGGTGGTTTTAACATATTACCCAATGTACTTATTGTGGAAATATTTTATACAAGATCCTCCTTTGGGCTTTATGTGTCAACAGTTAGAAATGAAGCAAGTACAGACATGTTTACCTGGATAGTCGTTAGTCTTGAAGTCAGTATATAGGGATCATACACTGAGCTCAGATTAAGGATTATCTGGGAAATTAGATGTTGGAAGAAAGCCAAAAGGTTTTGCTTTGGGGAAGATTTTCAAATATCTTTTCCTCTTTCTTTTTGATGCTATTAAGGGGATCTTGATTTCTTTAGGATATATCTTTGTTTAAACATTAATTATCTGCATCCATGTTCAGCAGTAAAGTTATGTTTTTTCCATTTCTTATAATGCTATGTCATTTCTATTCTAATATCATAATGTGAACAAGGATTTTGGTATTTTCTGACTACCAAATCAAGGTAGAGAAAGAATGAATATTGATAGGAATAGGTTACTACAAGTGGTAGGCATATTATTTTGGTTTCTGATTAGACTTATTCTGCTAGGCTTGAGTAGCTTTTTTCCTTTCCACATGCTCAGCTTCTTTAACATCTGAGTATTTTTTGGGGTATCTTAATAATCTAATAAGTATATAATGTTGTTTTGAGGTATCTAGTTCTCTATTTTTATCAAAATAAATCATCGATGGTATAAAGATTAGCAGAGAAGAATTTTATTCATGGAAGGAATGTATCTATATCTTTCCTTTCCTCACCATTTTTCTTTCTAAACAAACTTGTCAAGGTACCATAATGCTATTCTTGCTATACTAACTAGGATTGCAGGCATAGTCAACTTGTATCTAGTATGATAGCACTTACAGAGAATCTAATCTAAGCATGATCCATATCAAGGTGGGACACTAGGAGGGAAGGATATCCATTTTAGTAGACTGGGCGGAACACGTCTAAGATTGTAACTTAATATCAACATGGCAGATTATGTAAATTGTAATATCTTTCTGATATGTTATGTAAAGGAAGGGGATGCCCTCCTATAAATGATATGTATAAAAACTGGACTATGGTCCAAGGCAAGGCTGGAGGGTTTCTCAACCCCGCTCTTCCCTACCAACACTTGCACTGAGTGGGGTCCATGCAGATGTTTAAAGGATTAATAAAATCTTGGCCTCAACCTTTTACCCAAAAAAAAAAAAATAGAAAAAAAAAATTTAAAAATAATAATAGTGCTTAAATATAAAAAATAAGTGAATTTTTTTCGATGAAATTATATAAGATTCTCAAAATAAATAAAAAATTTAAAATAGAATAATTTCTATAGTTTAAAGTTTAAGAAATAATTAAATTGAAGATAATTAATTTTCTTTATATTTTTAAATAAAAATATAGATCTATACTTTAGTAAATATTAATAATTTTTAATAGAAAAAAGTTTTAATTTTGATTTGTTAATTTTTTTTAATTAATCACTATATTTTTTGAAAGAAGGGGTAAAAAATTATTTAATATAAAGTAATATAAGTACATTAAAGAGTAGAGCCTTACATATTTTTACCCTCCATAATTAAAGTTTCAAGAGTGTTTGAATAATGTATAGGTAGTAACCTCCAATCACAGATATCCCAATAATCAATATGCTCTGAAGTGCTTTTAGCCAAACAATCCATCACTTTGTTCCATTCCATAGCAATAAGACAGAAAGAAACATTATCCAAGAAGTTATAAGGATCCAAAATCTAATTATCCACTACATCATTCTACCAATTGATTCCCTCCATCCTTTATGCATTCAAAAGATCCACAGTAATCTAGAAATTAGATTAACAAATAATTTTCCTCCACCCAAGAGAATATCCTCTACTAATAGGATGAAAAACTACTAAAACCTATATCAGATTATTAGAATTTTTTCCTTTTTAAATAGAGAAAAAGAAACCACATCAATATCATTTCCCCTCCCAATTCCTCTAATCCCTGCATACCTAGGATTTATACATGAAGACCCATCAGTGTTAACTTTTAAAACTCTATTAATAAGGGGAAGTCATCCCCTTTCCCTTTGAATCTCATGCTTGGCATGATCAAGTATTATACCATTGAAGGATCAACTTCTTTCTCCTAAATTCAATTTCTTAATAACATCATGATCACTAGGATCAATCTCTACAAATAGGTCACACTTCATATTTCAATAGTTTCTTTAGGTCTACTAACAATTTTCCTCCAAATCCGAGTCCCTCCTATTTTTTTTTATAGAAATACTCTACAATTCCTTTCTAGCCAAAGATTCTAAAGAATAAGAGAATGGCCAGTAACCAACACAACCTGGAGAAAAGATGGTTTATCTAGACATCTTCCCATAGTTTGTCAAAATTTAGCTAAAGAGGTAGAATGAATATAAATGTGGTACCACTAATGACTAACCACTAATAAAAAATAATTGTAGAGTACCAATACTAAAAGAAAATGTGGGAGGTGCACTCTTCAATAAACTATAATAGAGCACATAGATTGAAGATTCCTAAAATCCCCTTTTACACAATTTTTGTAGGTGATACACTTATCTTAAGCAGACAAACATAAGAGCAAAGCTATATATTCACCAAGATAATTTATTCATAACCTACTTCCACCAAGTTATACTAATCTATCCATTAATCTCCATATCCACCTCTAGATAGCCCGAGGAAACTACAACTTTTCCTTTAGGATCAAGACCGTGAGCTAGAGTATCCTTCCCTTTAAGAGAGATAAAAAATTATGAGGATCCTAATGATTTCTAGTCACTCTTCCAAATTACCTTCACCTGATCACTCTTAGGGATCCTTCCAAACAACCATGTATAATTGAACCATCATGTTAATAGTCTTATAATCTTAAACCTTCTTCTAGCCAACATTCGATAAAATATTACAAAGAGGCATAAGATGAGGGAACTCATACACAGTGTAGGGATGCCTATCCCAAGAATCCAACATGAAAAAATCATCGAATACCTTATGAAAAATCAAAACAAAATATTCCTTTGTAATCTTTTCTCCATGCTTGAGTGTATTCTATATCATAGGACCCTTTCTATTTAAGTCATGCCTAGGAACATTCAAGCAAGTTTCTTCATGAACATACTTTGAATTTATAATTAAATTCAATTATTTATCATAACAAGTAGATCTCAACCAATATTCCTTGGAAACTAGCACTTGACCAATTATACTATCCATTCTAAGACCAAGACCACCCTCTTCCTTTTTCTTACAAATCAAGTCCCACTTATCTAGAATCCACTTCAAGGAGAAACAATTACCAAACCTTAAAAATTGGAGAGATAGTACATTAAAATCCTTAACAAAGCTTGCTGGAGAAACCAACATAAAGAATCTATAAATAACATAAGCCTAAACTACAGACTTGGTATTTACTCTCTCTGTAGAAGAAATACATCTACAATTCCAATGGATAAATTTCTTGCAAAACTTATCTAGTATCCCTTTCTAGAAGTCCCTAATTTATGTTACGGTGGAAATGGAAATCTAAAGATACATCCAATCTTAAATCTAAGAGTCCAAGAAATCCTATTTTGGATGAGTCAAGTGGTATTGAATAAAAAACTATAAGCCTTGTCTTCATTAATATTTTTCCCCAAAGAAGATAGGTAAGTGTCTTTAAGCCTCCTAAAAACATCATAGCTTCATTAATCGTAGTCATTCCCATCATATAAATATCCTCTTAAAACTAAAGATGAAAATAAAGAGGTATTAGATTACTCTAGTTCCACCCCTAAATAAATTTTTTCTTCACAAAAGCCTTAATAAATTTTACCAACCCTTCAACCATTATAATAAATGAATAGGGGGAAAGGGGATCTCCTTTATGAAGACCACAAGAAGCACTAAATGACTTTTATGGCTCCCCATTAATAAGCATAGAAAATAAAAATGAAGTAATAAAACTCAAGATCTAGTCAAGCTACTTAGCTCCAAAGTAAAGAGAAAGAATAACCTTATGTAAGAAAGCCCATTTGAACCTATAATAACCTTTGGCCATGTCAAGTTTTATGAACATTACATTCTCTTTTAAATTCACCATTCAATGAATAGCTTCTATTAAAATCACAATCGCATCAAGAATATTTTTTCCTTCCAAAAAACATCCCTATTGATTAAAAATTATATTTTTGAGGCATACCTTGAGTCTTTATATAATTAACTTAGTGATATATTGTCTATGTACCACATTACATAATTCAATAGGATTGAATCTAGTCTAGACTCTTTGCATCTTCTTTGTTGGGTATAAGAACCAAAAATTTATAATTCATGGTTTTCAACATAATTTTATTTTTATAATATTCATGAAGTATCTCTAGATGGTCATATTTTATAATATCCAAGAATTATTTATAAAATTAAGTAGGAAATCTATTAAGGATTGGAGCTTTCCCTTTTTTTTTATGAAACATTACTTTCTCTAATTATTGCATTAAAATGGGTAAAATGAGAGCCTAATTAGAAACTAATGAGGGAATATGTTTTAAAATAGAGCTCTCTTCATCTTGCATTCAGGGAGAATCCTTAGTGAAAAAGGTCTAAAAATACCTAGATGTTTCCATATATATATCTCCTAAAGAAGACAAGTAGACACCCTCTGAAGAGAGAAGAGAGGAAATAGGATTACTATTACTTCTAGACTTAATAGAATTGTGGAAAAATGAAGTTTTCATGTCTCCCTCTTGAACCCAATCAATTTGAGAATTCTATTTCTGAAAAAAAATGCTCTCACATATCTCATTCTTGTAGCTTCATAGAAGCTCTAGACTCTTATATACTCAAATTTAGAGTTGTTCTTTAGTCCCACTTCAATCATGCAATAGTATCTAAAGAGGATTATGCTATCATCTCGTTGTAATGGATATTTCCAAAGTACTGTATGTTCCACATTTTGAGCTTGTATGTCACATACTACAATATTTCAACAAAGGAATACATAATCCTACCATAAGTAGGTTTCCCATCCTACAACTAATTGGCCATTGACATCTAGAGAGATGGATCCTATAACTACTTAATCTATAATTTCAAAGAGGGGATAGTTGAGACTCAGAAAGAGAAAAAAAGAAGTTTAATCGACCAATGATTAGAGCCTCTCCAATAAAAGATATTATAACTAATAGTCGACCTATCCCCTATATAATAAAATGGGACAAAATCTATCAAACCTCTCAAAAATAGCCTCCTCTCCAATTCTCCTATTGTTTTGGTTTAAAATACCATTATTTAATTTTACATCAATTAAGTTCAAGAAAGTAATATGATCCTAGAGAAGACCATTATACTAGCTTAATCAGGCTATTCTACCTCTTTTCTCCTGAAAACTAAAAACATCATTAAAGTCATTGGCTACCACCCTTAGAAGTTTAGAGGTATCATGAATGGTACTTATCTAATGTAATTCCAAAGTTGTGTCTTACCTAAGAGATGGGTGTGGGTATAGGCATTGGCTAAGAGGATGATTTATTCAAAGCCTAAAATAGTACCAATCATAGAAATGGAAGATAATCTTCATACCCACTATAAAGGGATAATATTCCATGGATTACATAAACAAATAATACCCCTTGAATTACCTTAAGAACCTACACATTGGCACATACCATGAGACCAAACTCTAGGAGATTTATCAAGAAAACCATCCACTATCAACTTAGTTTCCTGAGAGCCAATCAACTCACAAATATCCTTTTCTCTAGGGATGTAATTCCTACTCCCCACATTCCATGGAACAACAATAATTTATGGGATTTGGAAAAATGGGATTCAATTGTCTTTATAGACCGAGACTATACCAGAGTCTCACCAATTAACCTCAATTTCACATGATCTAGGTCACAATCTATTTTTTCTTGGTCTTCCTGAAAGAACTCTTCTTGATTCATCTTGATGCAAATCTAAGGCCTTAGAGGAGGGTTTGTGCAAGATCACGGTATGCGAAAAAGTGGCAATGTGAAAAATAAGTCTTGATTGATAGACTCTTTGAAAAACAACTATAACTTTCAAACAATATAACATTTTTGAAATCTGAAATATACATCACATTCTATGCTTCACCATATACAATAATAATAAATAATTATTTCAATATGATGAAGTTTAGACTAAGTTAAGGTGGTCAGACATGAGAATTTTTATATTCAGGAAAATTTATAGCAAAAAAATTATAATTAATTATTTAATTGAAAAAACTACAAATAAATATACATCACATTCGGTCATTAGTCTACTACTCTTATCTATAATATTATAAAAAAATATTATCATTTGATTTTGTTTAATGTGGTTAGACATACATGTACTTGTTATCTTTCTAGTCATGATTGATAGACTTATTAAAAAATAGATATAACTTTCAAACTATCTCACATTTTTGAAATCCAAAACATGTGTCACATTTTATGCTTTTCCTACTACAAGAAAAATAAAAATAAAAATTCAATTTGATAAAGTTTAGACTAAGTTAATGTGGTTAGACATGAGAGATTTTGTATTCTGGAAAAGTTGTACAAGAAAAATCATAATTAATTATTTACTTGGACGAAAATTACAAAATATAATGTGTCACATCTAGACATGAGTCTACTACTTATATCTAGAATATTTAAAAAAAAATTATCAATTATTTGTGTTTAAGGTGGTCAGACATACACCTACTTTTTATTTTCTTCATGAAATTTTCATACTAATACATTGAAATTTGAAATTTTCAACATATAGAATAATTGTTTTTCAAAAAAGGCCTACTATCTTAGAAACTAAATTCAATATCCTATAGATTCTCTTGTTACATATTTTTGATATAATATTTATAACATCTTCAAATTTTTATGTCAACTTGCCTAAACCTAATTTTCTGAATTTTCATTGCCACTGCCATTGCATCTTCATAGTACATAGAATCAAATACTAAATACATAGGTCACACTATCAAACCAAGGAAGCAATAGAACCAACCATAGAAACCCCCCCATAATGTTGACAAGGGATTAATGATAGGTACACTGAAAAGCTCATCCAATATGAACTACAAGGAGAGTACAAACACATATAGAGATACATAAGGCTAATGTTGTTCAAGGAACGCTCACATGAAAAAAGTAGATGGAAAACAAAGGAAAACATAAAACCCCCCCGGCACTTTATAATGGAATGTGAGTATATAGAGCATGGACATGTGCAAAATCCCATACATGCAATAGAATGGTACTTTATCTCAGTGTGTGTGCATAAAAGAATGCTACAAAAGTGAAGTATACACTGCTCTAAGAAAGGCCGTAGAAAGAAAAGAACAACCTAAGATGAGCCATCCCTCAAAGGGAAGACATCCCAGGACCTAAAACATCAAAGATATCCACCATATTGCAAAAATATAGAAATCTAAATAAAATGTACCTAGAGCAGATCTAGGAAAAAAACTCACAACACTAGAAGGCTCTTAGAACAAGTTTTTCAATGATATATCATTAATGATTTATCCTCTCTTGTGAATCAATGCGTTTAGGCCACCATAGCTTCTTTCTTCTTCTCTCGCTTTCTATGATAGGTGTTCTTGGGAGCTATGAGTTGTTTACTCATCAACTCCAATACTATTTACCCAATTGATTTTGAAGAACATAAAATAATTTTTACCACCTTAAATCTAACCAACAACTCATAAAAATATAAGCAGGAGACTTTTTTACTAGGGAGAAGTTCCCATAGGAAAGGAATAAAGAATTATCAATTTTAATATGTTTAATTATTTATTAATCAATTTATAATATACTCGAAGGTGGGAGAAAAATGATGGTGAGAAAACTTATGTTCTAGCTAGGACCTGTGACCTAGTCACATCTCTTAGATTTGTCCAAGCATTTGTGTGTAATGTTGTTCTTTGTGTGAGTGGGGCTCTTTTTGTGGGGATGCTCGCTAGTTTGTAGTAATGTTTTTTAGGGGTGTAGATGTGCGTGTGTGGTGGGTAAGCCAAGGTTTGGGGGTTTCTTCTCATTACTATTTTAGAGTTTTATTGCATGTCTATCTATTTCTGTTATATGGCATTTCAGGGTTTCCTTTTCTTGTGGTGAGATCATTTTTTCTATTCTCTTATTTGATAGGGTTTGAATTTGTGGTTTTGTCTATATATGGATGATAATGGAGCTTATCCAAGCCCTTTGGTATTTGGAAGTGGGGGTTCAATAGAGCCCAATTAATTTTTTCATGTAGATATCATGGGACATTTAAGTAAAATATCATTATCTAGGTTGGGTCTTCTTTGGAGATAAGAATACCAAAGATTAAGAAATTAATTGGATGTTTACAGATGATTCATAATTGGACTATCCTAGTTATCCAGCCTAAAAATATTTTAGAAGATCTTCATACTTGAAATATCATTTTGGCTTATTTATAAGTTTGTGTGACTGAGACTTTGTATGTCAGTTTTGGAGTCATGGGTGCGACGAGTTTGGAACTATGAATGGCATATGGATATTATGTTCACTTCAAAAAAATATTTAATAGTTCATCTTCCTTTACTCCCTCAAAATTTATTATGTTGGTTCATCTTCCTTGACTCCCACTTGAATTCTAGAGGGATGATATTCCTCATTAGATTTCTTTCCTTCTAGGTATACTGATGGGATCTTCTAATCAAACTGAAGTTAAAAAGGTAATTTTTTATGCTTGCATCTATACTGACATTAATTCAAATAAACATTACCAAATTTTGTGGAGTATTTTCTCGGATCCTCCTCTTGGATCCAACATCTTCTTTTCTTTCTAGTTTTTGGATGCACTCTTCTAGCTTTGATTAACCAACTCTTTAGAATTTTGGTGTTTTTATGCCATTTGTATGTTTGAGTTTAGGTATTTTCCTTTGTTTATCTCCTGATTTTAGTAGTGTCATTTGAGAGTACTCGTGCAGATTACAGTATTCTATCTCTTTGACTTCAGTTGTTTTCCTTTGTTTGCCTCCTGATTCAAGTAGTGTCATTTGAGGGCACTGATGTAAATTATAGTCTTCTCTATCTGGTCATATTTTAGTGGAGGATCTTCAGATCATTAGTTAATTCTTGATAGATTTTACAACTTCTTGCTACAGTGATGTTCTACATGTTCATCCTTGTTCCTATTTTATGGAACATTCCTAGTTTTGGAGGCTTCTCCAGTCCTTTAGACTAGCCTTCGTCTCTTTTTGGAGTAGAGTTTTTTTCCATGTGGTTTTCTCTATTTCTCTACTTTATAGAGACTCTCTTTTGTACTTGGGTACTTGACTAGGCCTTTTTTTTCCAGGACCCATTTGCTTTCAGTACTTCTTTCTAGGTTTTTAGCTTCTCCCAAACTTTATCTTAAGGGGGTTTGTTAGAGTTGTAATACCCCAAAATTGGCACCTAATTATCTCAAGCAATTTTGGTGTATTTCTTCAATTCTATGTCATCAAAGTCTTATCTCGCTAGGTAATTTTCTCTCTCCTACTTGACTCTATTTGACTTGATGTTAGTTGCAAAGACCCTAAATTGCAATAATCAAATGCTAAATTAATTCCTAAAGTCTTTGACTTATATTAGCTAAATTACCCCTATGATAATTTAATTTAATTCTAAAGTCCTACGTACTTTAAATTAAATTGAACTTACCCTTGTAGCTAATACACATCAAAAAGGAATTAATATCATTTAATTATTTGAGTGGACATCTCTCTATTTGAATTTAATTATTCAAATTATTCAAATTATTCACACCCCCATATGTGGCATAAATTCCACTTTTTAATTAAATAATTCCATGCCTATTTGTCCAAAAAGTGAAGAGCCTTAATGGAAAATGAAGTCACTTAGGACATGTGGCAAAAGGAGTTACATGTGAGATTCCCCCTCTTTTTCTATTTAAGAGCTTGCCTTTTCATTTCAAAGGATCAAATTTTTTTGAGAGCATAGAGATTATAGTGAAATTCTACTACATTCTTTGAGATTCATAGCTTTTGATTGTTATCATTTTAGTTAGTTCATTTAGTATAATATTGCATTTCTCATCTTCATAGTTTACTTACTTGTCCTTAGATTTAGTCACATTTTCCTTTGAAAACTCTAAAAAGAACTTGCATTTTCATTTTAGATTACATGCATCCATATTAGATTACTTGCATTCTCATGTTAGATTACATGCATTCATATTAGATTAATTTCATTTTGTATTTCATGCATGTGCTTTACTTTTAAAATCCTCCATTTTAGTTCAGTCTTATGGTTGTTGGCTTTCAATCTAAGAGCAATCTTGAAAACACCCCATCTACATAGGAGGCAACAGATCGCTTCACTACGGATTTAGGATTGAATAACTCATATTCTTTTCTGTAATCTGATCATGTGAGTAATGATCATGTTGTGTGTGTGTTTAATTTGAGGTCACATTCACTCATACACATTTTTGGCGCCCACCGTGGGGCAGAAAAGATCAATTTCTGGCCTCATTCTTGATTGGTTTTTCAGTTTTAGTGTTGGTTCTAGGCCTTGTACGGCCATTTACAGCCTGGAAACCCTATAATATAGTAATGGATTGATATAATGATGAATCCTCTTTCTTATGATTTTGGTTTGGTTCATTTTTATTAAAAAATGAATAAGGTATGATCATTTTGGTGAAAGTGGGTATTTGCTGATTTGAGATTCTTTGAATACAGTCAGATTGAAATGTCTAGTACGGAAAATTGTGAAGAATAAGGATCTCTAATAATATTCATTTGAAAGATAAATGAATTATCTTTCATTTTCTTTTGGTTTGAGTCATTTTTATGAAGATTTGTGAACGTTATGGGCATTTGAGTGAAAACTGGTTTTTAACAATCTGTATTGGAGTTGCAGGCAATGATTTATTCTTAGAAAATGATTTATGAATGGGAAAAATAAATAGCTTATATATTTGAAACTAGATTCATTAATAGTTACTTTGAAATTGGTTTGGTTTCATTTGGACTTTTTTTGATAAAGATATGTGATTCCCTAGGCAGGGTTTGGTGTTTTAAATCTGATTTATGACAAAAAAAATTGCAGTTTGAAAAGGTTATTGGTTGAGGAACCAAATTGAATCATAAGACCTTGTAATTTTGGGAAATGGTAGTTCTTGATGTTGGATAAAAACTTAATTCTTTTTAGAAATTTTAATATTGTGATTTTATGGGTGAAATAAATCAACGTTTATAGACTGTCTTGAAGACAACAATGTTACATATCTTACGGTTTGCCATTGATTTGTCTTGATTCTATACTTTTGGATGTGTGCTAAATGCTAGATTGTAGATCTTTGGACCTAAGGTGAGTTCTTAAAATCTCTATAACACTTGGTTTGGGCATAAAATTAATCTCTCATGGGTTTGGCTTGAGTGTTACACACTTTCATAGAACACATTTTTTATGCTTTTAATGGGAAATGAATGAACATAGATTTGTTTTTATAAAAGTTTGTTTTTAAGTGAATGCTTGTGTTTAAACATTAACTAATTCTTGGTTCCAATATCAAAAAAATTTCATTGACTAATCTAGGGCATGGATTCATTCCTTTTTTACATGAAGAGTTAAATGCACCACTTTGTGGACTCACTTCATGTTTACTTGGAAAGTTAAATATTCCATGATTCAAACCCTCTTGCACTTATGAGTAGTATTGATTCGCAGTCTTAGATTACTTGTGATTGATCTAGATTGCTATCTTGGGTTATTGGACTCGCTAATCCGCCTGCCCCTCATTCCACCCCGTGGTTGCAATCTCAACGCCACATTAAAGGGGAGGGGTCTATAGGAAAGAAGCGTTAATTGTTCCACTAGGCAACCCTTTTGTGCTTTTTGGAACTCACTAGTTTTCTAGGGTGTGGACTCACTTTGAGTTTGTGTGAGGATTTAAATGCATGACTTTGTGGACTCACCTCACATTTACTTGAAGAGTTAAATGCACCACCTTTAGTGCTTTCTAATACTTTTGATAGTGAATTACTTACTTTTTCATTTCTAGAAGGCTTGCTTGGGGATTTCATCACCTCAAGGGATGACCTTAACTCCCGTGTTCCGACGGAGTATAAATATTGAGAGGTGAATCCAAAGACACCTCTCTTGGGGATGAGTTAGATTTCACTCTTGGCTAAGCCTCAAAGAACTTTATACCTTTGAGAAGTGAAGGAGGAGATTTGGTTACCATCTCCCCCTGGCTGTTGATTTTAGATTCTTCTCATCTACAGATTTGTGCCTCACGTATCTTGCATATATCAAGGAATCCTTTTAGAAAAGCCATGTATATCCTTGTAGACAACTTGCTAGGATGTTGTTGTGTTCTAAGTGCCTGCTAAAACATTTTCAAGAACATACACAAGTAGAGTCCTTAGGGAGTAGAAATACTAAGTCACTATTCTTGTTCATGCGCAAGGTTGCTTTGTCCCTTGCCCATTGCTTGAAGACTATTTTCTTGAACTCCTTGATTTCTATCTTACATGCTTGATCAATGACATAAATCTAATCTACCTTCTGTCCATGATCTATTTTTCTATTTTCCTGTCGTTCACCATCAGAAATTGGTTGTCTTGAGTTAGGAATCGATTGATATTTGCTTTGACTTGTGTTGTCTCTCATCTATTCATCTTATCTCTTTATGCCTTTTGTACCCTGCATTATGATAGTCTTATCTCGGTTGTTCTAGCCACTCCTCTTTTGATGATTCATACCAGGTTCATCTTGCATCTCGGCTATTCTAGCCATTTATCCTCTTTTCATTATCTTTGAGATAGAGTCTAGCTTTATCCCAAATCTTCTCTCATTACATCTTCATCTATGACTATCACAACTCGAAGTGGCAAGACTTATCCTGTTAAAAATACTGATCAAGATAGAAGCAAACCTTGTAATCAAGACATAGATCATTCCGAATCCATTGCAAAATCTGAACTTCGTGAGGAATCCTCACATTCTTCATCATTCCAATAGTATTACAATCCATTGTTTCAAATACAGTCTGACTTATTATTTCAAGAATATTATAACCCATTTTTTGAAGACCAGCAAGACTCTGAAGGGTCACTTTCTAAAATTGAACCTATTGATCCTTTTGAACCTATCGACTCTTTCACGATCTCTCATAATACTACCAACAAGATGGGAGATCCATTCCACTTCCCAAGGGGAGGCAAATTCAAAAAATTCATGAGCAATCCCCAAATGAGCAAGGTCATGGTCAGTCTCGAAATGACAAGAGTTATGATCAATCCCACAATATTCAATATTCGGTCAACATCCAGGACCTTTTCAATTTGAAACAATGACAAGGGGAGCCTCTCCTAACATTTCTCCAAAGATGGAGACAACTATACACGAAGTATCCGCATGAATTACCCAAGTCCGAAAGCTTGATATCTTCTTGGACAATCTTGTCCCAAATTTTGGATACCAAGTATGATTACAAGGTCCCCTCACTTTTCTCAATATGATTAGGTGGGCTATGAGGATAGAAGCATTTATGGTCAAGAAGGGAGAATTGACTTTGAATGAAGAAAACAAGAAAATACCTTCTCCCTTGAACATGGATAAGGATAAGATTGTCAACAAAAACATAGATGTTATGAATGACAAGGTTGTTGACAATGTGATGCCAAAACCCTCAAAGTCTGTCTTTAATCTTAGCTCTAGCATACAAATGGTCAATGCCACTGAGAAGGCTACAAAAAAAGCTCAACCACCTTCAAGATTCACTAGAAACAAACCTTGGATCTCTCAACCCAAGCATAACTCCACTTCCTTGGGAGAACCTCTTGATGTGGTTTATAGGAATTTGATGCAGAACCATAACAAGAATTCAAATCATCAGGAATTCAAAGACTCATTTCCTCCTCATGGGAAAAGTGAATTATCCAAGTCTAAAGATACCAACGATGTGGTCAACTATACGTACGATACTAGCGACATTGTCATCAATGAGATTGAACCTGTTGATGTTGAGTACTATGACATGATCACTACTTCAAGGAATGAGGATGCTCCTAAACCCAAAACTCCCTTTATCTTGCAAGGCCCTACGTCTCCCTCTTATAACTCTACACATTCTCCATCTTGTGCAAATGCTATCGCTCAATCTTGTGTGAAGATTGTTCTCAAAGGTCCCGAACCTTCGACATCCAGACCAAAACTATCTATGGATAAACCCCTCACCAAGGCAAATGTCCCCAAAGATCTCAATCTCGACTAGTTTCAATCTATGGTGGGTCATTTGACCTCACCTCATTATTTTTCCTTCTTTGAAGAAGATGATCACTCTCCAAGCCACCCACATAATGCTCCCCTACACATTGAAGTTATGGAAGGTCCTGAGCATGTTCGTCGCGTCCTCATTGACAATAATGCTGGCCTAAATAGTTGCTCTGCTAAGTTGCTTACCCAAATGACATACAACTTTGTTCCCGTCAATAGAGAGTCCATTGAGTTCTATGATGCTAAGCTAAAAGAAATAGAAAAGACCTTGAAGATCAAACATATTGGCATGGGAGAATATCAGTTTGAGTCCATGTTGACATTGACAACTCTCCCTCCATCTCCACGTTCCTATGAGGAACCTTCTGAAGATGGATTTGGTATTAGCTATCAAAGCTATGAGCTTGACCAACCTAGCTGTAGCTTGCACTCACATGTAGATTTAGATGATGAAGAAACACAGATTCAGCCTATGACATATGAAAGACCTTTGAAAGATCAAAATTTTGATTCAGACTACCAAAAAGAGTCTTATCTACCTTCTCAAGTGCTTCAAGAACATGATCTTGGTCCTCACCAGGAGGATTTTATACACTCTACTGAACAAATTTCTACTACTGTAGCTACTACTGAATATGTCACTACCTCTAATGGTACACATACTGATTGGGAGAAACTGTTGGACACTTCTCTTATCTTGGGTATGCCTCAAGGTATGCCTATTCTAGATTGTTCTACCACTTCTACTGTTGAAAAAAATCCTACTATTGATGACTATAATGGCACACATACTGATTGGGAGAAACTGTTGGATGCTTCCCTTATCTTGGGTATGCCCCAAGGTATGCCTATTCCAGATTACTCTGCTACTTCTACTACTGAACAAGATCTTGTTGTTGAAGAAACACCTCCTATGACAGATGACAACAATGAAGAAAGTCTGCCTCTGACTATGTCTCTAGCTGAATAGGACTCCATATCAGATGCTACTATAGAAATACCAGTTGATGCTATGCACCTATATGCTAGTCTTAACAACTCAGAAAGAGGAGAAAGTTATGATCCTCTAGATCAAGCTAGTGATGATGATCCTTTCCACCCTCTTCTGGAGATCATTCTTATGCCTCCTAGGCCATCTGTTCCAAGTTATACTTCTACTGCTCTAGCAAATCATGGGTATCTGAGACCCCATTCTGTTATAGCTTCATGGAATATTGGTAGAGCCAGAATTGAAATGGTTCCTATTTGTGCACTCTTACCACCTGAAAGGGGACCTAACTCTTGGAATAGATCATCTTGGTTAGGCTCACATAATATTCCTCCAAACTTGTCTGACTCTTCTAAGATGACTCACAATCGACAATGCTCTATGGAAGATTACTTTCTTGATCTATCTAATGCATTCATGAATGATGAGGAATATACTGATATATTTGCACTTCAGCCCATCCCATCGACTTCTCTTCCCCCTTCATCTCCCAGAAAAGTGGCCTGTCCACTTCCATTTCCACCTCTCCACCTGAACCAATCATATAAGCCTCTTTCATCCACCATTCCCGAGTCTTTTGGAAGTAACTTGGATGTGCAACATAAAAACAAAAATAATAAGAATCCACTTATATCTCAAGGTCACCATGTCCCATCTAATAGACATGTGACTATAAAGAAAGGAAAGCAACAGAGGTGTTCAAAAGACCGCAAAGGTCCTCAAAAAGAAGAAGACAATCAAAAGCTAGAAAATAAAATAAAAAATGGATCTCAAAATCCATTCTATAGGCATTGTCATTAAAAGCACCTCAAAATAAAGAAGAAAAACTTTAAAAGCTATGTGGATTCCAAAGAAAGGAAAAATCAAAGTTGTCATTCGAGCTTCCAAAATTCTCATACTTCCCTCCATTCCATCACCCTTGCCTCTCATACTTTACCCTCTTCACTCCATCTTCCCTTTTCCCAAAGTGTATATTAGAATCTCCTTATTACTAATGACATGACTAAGGAAAATCTAGAACGTACTCTTCCTAAGCATTTAGAGCATGGGAAATCTGACAAAGAGTTAAGATGTGTTCATGAGGATATTTGTGGGTCTTTCTTCAGTGATCTTTCCTTGACTATGGATCTCTTGATGGTTGGGCACCACTGGTTGAATCTCCTATTACTACTCCAACATCTGGTTATGATTCTACAACTTCTCAGCTGGCTACTATTACAAATGACTGTGTTTCCAGAGATCACTACTCAAGGAGAGGCACTCAAAGAGCCCATCAACGCTCTTCATCTAAAGAAGTTATACAACTGACATTCTCTATGTGCTCATGTACATACTTATTGGTTCTGAAAAAATCCTTAAAATGGTATATTCTCAAAAAATCCTAAAAATTGCAAAATGTTCTAAAAAATGATCATCTTAGTAAAAACCTGGTAAACAAGTGCTTTGATGTATCTATTATCCTGGTGAAAACCTGGTAAATAGGCACCTTGATAATACTAAAAAAAAATACAAAAAAAAAGCAAAAAAGAGAAAAATACAAAAAAATTGGAAAAGAAAAAAATGTGCCATTGATGAAAACCTGGTAAATAGGCATCATGGTAGCAAAAATAGAATCTCTGCCAAGATGGTGAAAACCTGGTAAACAGGCACCTCTTGTTCCCTAAAGCAGCATCTCATCCCAGCACCGCTTGGCTCTTAGTTTCCCACTTTAGTCTCTTTGCTTTCCTGCTTTAGTTCCTTCCTTTGTTTCCTGCTCTAGTTTATTTCTTGCTTTGGTTTGCTAGCTCATGCACTTGCCTTCGATTCTCTTTGAGTTTTTTCCTTGACTCTTCATAGATTGGAACTGGTTCACACTTGGGGGCACCTGCTTGGTCTAGGGGGCATTGTCCTATTGCTTTCAGAAACTCTTTTGAGCATCAATCACCAGCAACTCTCGCTACGTCTGCCTGCTGATGCCTAGCTACTTTGAGATTTCTCTCCCTGAGGATCTCTTGTGTATCAGTCACCAGTGGTTCCCACTATGCCTACCTACTGATACCTAGCTCTCATTTGACCTCTCTCTTTCAAGATCTCTCACTTGCATCAGTCACCAGTGCTTCTCACTGTGTCTACCTATTGTCATTATCTTGTTAAGACTTTGAATGTTATCTTTCCGATTTGACTCCAATTTTCTTGAACATGAGCATAAACTGAAACTAAAACTAAATGTGTGTTCCTCTGAGGCATGCTAAGCTTTGTTTTCTTTGAGGGTTTGTTTGTTTTCTTTCTTTGCTTTCTTCTTGTTGGCTTAGTTCCAATGATCCAAAAAATTCATATAAGAGGGGTGTCCATTTGTAAGAGCCTCCATCTCGTATTGGATGGACATGCATACCTTGACTCCTTTTATATGGACGCTTTGGTGAGGTTGGTTCTTCTCCTTGTCTTTTGAGTGACTTCTTTCTGCTACTAGTGAAATTGTAAATGCTCATCCTGCTAAGTGAACATAAGGGTCACTGCGAGCAATCTTTTGCAAAAGGAGGAACTCCTGCGTGTTTGGTGTGTTTGTTGCAAGCAACATTCAGGTCATTCTAGCAATTATGCTTCGATGCTTATGTTAACTTGTTAAATCAAAAGGAATAGGTGTTTAGGTCATTCTGGCTTCTTGTACCTTAAGGCTTACACCTCAGTCCGACAAATCTAAGACTTATGTCATATTCATATTCTCATGATAGTGATATTAGTGAGGATTGTATGACATCTTGCAATTTTCCAAACTTAAACGGCTTTGTGATGAAAACACTGGGAGTCCAACAACCAAGTCCTAGGGTTTGCATTTTTTCTAGGCTTCCATCTTTAGCTTAGGTTTTCATTTTCATTCTAAGCTTGCACTTTCTAGGCTTGCATGTCCATTTTAGGCTTGCATTTGAGATAATATCTTGCTACTCTCTTGATTGCTTTTTGTTCATCAGAGGTTCTCATCTTCCATCCTGATTTCATCATGATTGCACAAGTTTTCGGGATCGAAATCAAAATCTAACATCTCTAGATAGCTCGAAATCGCGTTTTAAATTCTGAGACCCTTTGGGATTGAATACTTGTGCAGTCAGCCTTTTGGAATCATCTTCCTGCCAGACTCTCATCTTTACATCATGTTCTTGAGATCTCTTTGTTCTTCTCATCAAAGTCAACCCTAGTCAAAATTTGGTCAACCATGGTCAAACTTGGTCAACAGGACCTTTGCATTGCTCTAATTTGCTTCTGTATCTTCTTGATGCTTCTTTAATCTACTCTGAATTCTTCTGGATCTTTGATCTTATCTTTATCTGCAACCTCTTGCTGTCAATCATCCTCTGATGTGTCATCTTTTGATCTCACTCCCGAGGGGGCAGGATGATTGCATCATTAAATCTTGTCGAATAAATTCTTGAATCAGTCTGATCTGAATCTTCAGTTCTCATTGCTTGGGGCATCTTGGTGCCTCGTATCTTGTTATCTTATCATCTATCTCTTAGGTATCTGAGCAATCTAACACAGATCCTCAGGAATCAACCTTCATTCTAGAGATGGTTCTTGAAATCTTTTAGGTATTGGGGCATTCTAACCCTGATTCCTGGGAGTCAAGCTTCATTCTAGAGATGGCTCTAAAAATCTCTTTTAGACCATTATCTGGGCAATCTAACCTAGGTCTCGAAGGGTTAAGCTTCGTATTGGGGCAATCTAACCCTGATTCTGGAGATAATCCTAAATCTACATCTTCATCAATTGGTATTAGGGCAATCAAACCTTGATTCTGGTTCTCTTCTAAGATCGTTGTCTTTGCAATCTAACTTAGACTTTGAAAATTCTCATCATCTGTCACTTCAGACATTTCTTTGAATCAACGCATTGCTCACGCATTGATTCAAAGAGGGGCAAAATGTAATACCCCAAAATTGGCACCTAATTATCTCAAGCAATTTTGGTGTATTTCTTCAATTCTATGTCATCAAAGTCCTATCTCGCTAGGCAATTTTCTCTCTCCTACTTGACTCTATTTGACTTGATGTCAGTTGCAAAAACCCTAAATTGCAATAATCAAATGCTAAATTAATTCCTAAAGTCTTTGACTTATATTATCTAAATTACCCCTATGATAATTTAATTTAATTCTAAAGTCCTACGTACTTTAAATTAAATTGAACTTACCCCTTTAGCTAATACACATCAAAAAGGAATTAATATCATTTAATTATTTGAGTGGACATCTCTCTATTTGAATTTAATTATTCAAATTATTCAAATTAGTCACACCCCCATATGTGGCATAAATTCCACTTTTTAATTAAATAATTCCATTTCCTATTTGTCCAAAAAGTGAAGAGCCTTAATGGAAAATCAAGTCACTTAGGACATGTGGCAAAAGGAGTTACATGCGAGATTCCCCCTCTTTTTCTATTTAAGAGCTTGCCTTTTCATTTCAAAGGATCAAATTTTTTTGAGAGCATAGAGATTATAGTGAAATTCTACTACATTCTTTGAGATTCATAGCTTTTGATTGTTATCATTTTAGTTAGTTCATTTAGTATAATATTGCATTTCTCATCTTCTTAGTTTACTTACTTGTTCTTAGATTTAGTCACATTTTCCTTTGAAAACTCTAAAAAGAACTTACATTTTCATTTTAGATTACATGCATCCATATTAGATTACTTGCATTCTCATGTTAGATTACATGCATTCATATTATATTACTTGCATTTTGGATTTCATGCATGTGCTTTTCTTTTAAAATCCTCCATTGTAGTTCGGTCTTATGGTTGTTGGCTTTCGATCTGAGAGCAATCTTGAAAACACCCCATCTACATAAGAGGCAACTGATCGCTTCACTGTGGATTATTCATAACTTTGTAATGGATTATTCATTATTGAATTGCAAATTTTGTTTTTTCCCATCAAGAATGATTTCTCCTCTCTCCTAGATCAATGTGTTCAGGCCTCCATAGCTTAATATTTCTTCTCTTTCTTTCTGTGATAGGTGTTTACATGCAGGTGTTCTTGGGAGTTGTGGGTTGTTTACTCATCAACTCCAATAAATAATTTTAACTCCCTATTTTCTCTCTTATAGCTGATCAAAATGGTGGTTATCATTGCTATAGATTTTGTGTGCTCATATAGTATTATGATTGTTTCTTCTTATGTAATTGAAAAAAAATGGTGACATTCTTATTGAACTATGTGTGAAAATTGAAAAAGATAAATTTGTTAAAAGATAGCTTTCATTTTTTTATAACTGCCAAAATCATGGAGAGATAAACCATGTTGCGCCTAACCCTAACATTTCTATCACACTATATATACAAGGTTGAGCACCTTATACATTGGGATCATGATTACCCCTAAGTCGATTATGTCGATCACCGTAAATCTTGTAAATTTTTGTACATAGTAAATGCAATTGAATTATTTTGTTTGAAGTTTTTATAACTAATATTATATAAATTAATTTATAATTTATATATTAATAATATAATGTATATTATTATTTTCAAACATAATATATTTATAATTTATATATTAAAAATATAATATATGTTGTTCTTTTAAAACATAATTTATATAATATAATTATTTTACATATTTATTTTATTCATTAGAAAATAACTTAATTTAGAATATCTAATTTAATATAAAATATAGAGTTAAATTTAAAATATTATACACAATGTTAGTTTAAAATGTAAAAATTAAAATTTAATATCCACAATAGTATTTTTTAATAATTTTGTTATTAGTCTACTTATCTTCAAAATCTATGTAAAACATAGAGATACTGATTCTAGAGGAAATATATTAATTGTATTTTTAATTTCTCCTTATCTTTATGGAAAGCAGATTATTTGACTACTTGGAATCAAATTAATTATTCTCATTTTTTGATAAAAAATGGACAAGTAATATTAAAATGTTGTTAGTTTTATGTATTTTTCTGAGGGACATAATAATTCTTGAAGATAAACTACAATTTTAGTAATTGCTTGGAATTAAACTCTAACCTTATATACAAATCTAATATCATTAAAATTTAATTTGCATTGTATCATTTATTTGCTTCCCATGACAAGTTTATATACCACTTTTGATGCAAAAATTTAATCATAGACCGATAACTATGAGTACTTGCAATAATAAACTTTGAGGCTTTGGTAGCATTAAGGTTCATAATTTGTCATGTTCTTCAAATTCCCCACTAAATTTTAGTAAAGCTATACATATGATGATAATAATGGTTGACACCAATAATATATATTTTTATATAACTCTTCCATCTCCTAAAACATCCCTACCCACACTTGGAAGTAACTATGGTGCAACACAACCCTTCTTATTATAGGTTATTACATAGGGTCTAAAAGGTGAGTCATATAAGGTAACTAAAGGTTTCTTTT
This sequence comes from Chamaecyparis obtusa, assembly GCA_027943335.1. Lineage (NCBI taxonomy): Eukaryota > Viridiplantae > Streptophyta > Pinopsida > Cupressales > Cupressaceae > Chamaecyparis > Chamaecyparis obtusa. The sequence goes on along the minus strand of BSBK01006232.1, from coordinate 278,272 downwards.
ACAATGGTTATAAGAATGTAAAAATTTGCAGTTGTAGTTACACAATAGGATGTAATGTAAAAATATAAGAAAAAACTGCAAGAAAAATAGAGAAAAAATCTAAGTAGCTGAAGAAGAAAATGGAACTCTTTATTGTTAACCATTGTTCAAATCCCTGTAAATTTTAATGAATATATAATCTCAAAGACTGTGATTAAGGAATAAATGAAGGGACAGATAAATAGATTAACTATTGTTCACATTATTTATCTTATACATCATCCATTAATTACAGGAGGTGTCTAACTTATATATCTTACACCCTTGTGAAATTTGAACTTATGACCTCTCCTTCAAAACAAAAAATTCTGACCAAAATTTTATAACAATACTCAAATGCCAAACCTGACAGATATAAAATATAAATACTACAAATATTTATTCCAATACCGTAAATCTCTTGAGATATAAATACATTAATTGACCAAATCTATTAATTAATATTTCCCATGATTTATTATTTCCATCTAGTGGGACAATCATTCATGCTTAAATTATCCTTCCATATTTTTGGCCTATGAATTGGAGTTTCTCAATATTATTTCATAATCTCCAAGGTAAAAGGATACTATTTTTATCACCTAGGTGGATAATCCAAATAACCTTTCAAGTAAAACAAAATTAATAATATTTTTTCCTCATAATAAGATTAATCTCATTAATGATATTTTAATATTCAATATTAAATTACAATTCTTTCTTTATGCTCCAAGATGGACTATTGTATATTATTAAATTATTTGGCTCAAACTTTAGCTTATTTTCATGTAGAATATAATTATTTTTCATCCACTATTATATCCAATTAATAAAATGTATTATCTGCAATAAATAAATCGTCAAAATATGACCTTATTGTGAACAAAAACTAATACCTATAGATAGCTTGATACAAATTTTGTCAACTTCTCTACACTAATTGAGAAGCCTTACTGACCCCCGTAACACCATTTAGGGTGGATAAGTCTCATTAACTAAAATTGTGGCTTAAGGAATTTCGTTCTAATTTTATTAATCATAAGAATCCTAAAAGAACCTTTATGTAGATGAATTTAGGTGGATAAATAAATATGCATAATATATGAATCAACCCAACTCTTTAGTTTTAAATTAATTTATAGAATCTTTTATCACATCATAGGGGTTTATGGTGTGATTCTTTTTTCTATTTATTAAAGAATGTAGTTTGGGAGAGTTGCATTAAAACTTATAGTGTAACTACATAATTTTAAAAAATATTATAATTAAATTAATATAAGCATCAATTTAGTATTTCAATGTGTAGCATCATGGTTTAAACATTTAATTGGTGAAGAAATCATTAAGGTTCAAAATTCTACTGGACCTCTGTGCTCATTGGCCATTTTCCTTCTTTAGGTCATTGAGCTCGCAGGTTACAACAAGTGGAGTTTGGTGATGAAGTCTCCCATTTGTGGCCTCACTAGTTCATAACTCTCACTTGAAATAATTTCACATAGAACTAGAGGACATCTTATGCCAGCGTCGTTGCCCATGTTAAAATTTTAACTATACAATAATTTAAAAAGAAGATGTAAACATCAATTTACTTATAAAACTTACCCCCAATTCTATATTGGTCAAAATCAACTTTGACAGATCTTCAATTGGGAACCCTAGTTGGGAAAGTGATGGTGGTCTCATTAGAGATAGAGTTGGAAAAATCCTTATTTCGTATTTAGTGAATTTTGGTATTTAAACAACCCATATGGATGAAATGGTTGTAATATTTGATGAGATAGAGATGGTGGTTAATAAAATGTTAAAAAATATAATTATTAAGGGTGATGCCCTAAATGTCATAATAATTCTTAATAGGTCTCATAACTCAAATTGGGAAAACAAAGATATAATCATGAAATGTATTGGCCTCATGGCCAAGGTGGACGATGTCATCTACTAGCACACCTTTTGTAAGGGAAATGGCTCGATAGATAGAATGGCTATAGTGGGAAGATTTATAAACTCATTTCAAACTTGGTTTGAACCCTAAAACTTACCTAAGAAATCTCATGTGATGCCTGAGCTACATATGGCCATATCTTGCAAAGGAATCACCTTACCCAATATACATTAATTTGATTCAAGAAATTATCATTATTTAGTGTGGACTTTTAGATCTTTTTTGATTATTTCCCCTTTGTTTCTTCTTACTATGGTTAATGGTCTATACCCCATCACCATCTCTATGAATTCTCATTGCAATGAAATAATGGGAGGTGATCTCAACTAGATTAAACTTGATAAAATTGAAATGAATGCAAGAGAAACTACACCCTTCATCCCATCTTGTAGGCTAGGCATCTTTGAAATTATATTGAGAGAATAATGATATGGTTCAACCATGAGATCTCTAAGGAATTCACACAGGCCTGGAATAATGGAAATATTAAAATTTGTGGGGTTTGATTTGAGGTCTTGGTGAAGATGATAGCTACTATTATTAGTTTTGTCATGAAGGGAAAGACTGTTGCTAGAAATACTTATGGAAACTAAAAGAATGGCCTCAAGATTTTCCTTGGCCTTAGGGTTCATATGTTTTGAGGCTTCAAAATAGCTTCAATGGGGAATTCCTACTTGTTTAGTGCAAGGATATTTCTTTGGTGCTAATCAAATTCATCACTTTCAAAGATAAGTTTAAAAATTATCACTCACATTTTTTTCCTATGTTAAATCAATTTCAATGCAATCTCAAGATTAATTTCCCTTTTTGTATATTTTCATCCCTATTGTATTCAGTTGGTAAGGTCAAAAAGTAGGGCACCCCTTCACTAGGTTTTAATCTTTTCTATCTTTAATTTTTATCTTTCCCAGTCCCTTGATTTTGGCCCACAATATCCTAATACCTCTAATTTTCATTTAACTATGGTTCTCAATATATCTTTGGTTAGCCCAAAGGCCACTCGGTGTCCTTTGGCTTCCCCCAATAGATCTACTAGGGTTAACCCTCCATGTAAATAAAAATTAAATATGTTGGCATTAATACTATTTTGTGTTTGACGACTTCACATTGTCTTTGTCCACCTAATAGGCTTTCTCCCTTGAGAATTATTCTACCAACACTACCAGTCCACCACGTAATACCACTTCCCCTATGAAGCATAACAATTACTCATATAACCTACAGGCCCCCCTTAATGTCTCTCCGCTCTATTTTAAAAACTCCACTTCAATGGATGATCTCCTTGAGTATTCCCTAAATGTGAAGAAGGTTGATAAATTGTGCATTCACTACAATGAAAAAAATATCATTATCAAATGGTTAATTTCCTAGCTGGACATGACAAGAAAGAAAATCAACAAACTGAAAGCCATTCTTAAGGCCAAAGCTAAAGATGATGATTGGTCTAACACAAATATGGACACTAGCATGTGGGAAGGGACAAAGGAGTTGGCTCAAAACTTAGACAATTAGGGCATCATGGAGGGCCAATTTCAAATTATTAAATCCATTATTCCCTTGGAAGAGGAAAAATAGGAAATGATGAAAAAAACATCTTTTAACACCTTGCATGAAGAGATAGAGTACAAGAAGAGAAAAAGAATGCAGCACGAGGATATCCAGTTGATTACCACCCATGACACAAAAAAGGGACCTATTATGGCTAAAGAGGGACCTAGTTCAGATATTGCAATGCGCCAACCCATAAAGTCTTCTTTCCTAGACACTCTTAAAGATCTCAATGAGGAATGGAAGGAAGTCCAACTTCCTTCAATTTAGTTTTGTATTTGTTGTTCCTGTACTATGGTTCTAGTTTAGTTGTTGGTCTTTTTTCTAGTTTGTTTTAGTTGGCTGAATTCATATCCTATTCAAATTCCTTTAGAATTGGCATATGACTTGATGTTTTCTATTGGGTTCAGGCCCTTTTTTGATTGAAGTTAAGAAGAACATACTTATGAAATTGAAAATTAGAATGACGATACGTGTATTATTTAGCTAGACAATAACATTATATATATAAAACATATAAAATATTATTTTTAATTATTAATAAGTGTTCTTCATCAAATAGTTTATAAAGATCTCAATTAATATTAATACTACATATTTTGATAATTGTTTTTAGTTTTTATTTCTTAAAAAAAATTTTAGTCTTATATAAGTTATGATAGATGTTTTCTATTTTACTCTATAAATTTCATATTTCATAATTATATCAATTTTGAAGTTATTAAAATATCAATTGTTGTTTTAAAACACTATTATTTTAAAATAATTTAACCATTTATATTAATATTTGATTAAGAATAATATATAATCATTTATATATATGATCAATAGATTTCAAAAATAATATTAACTAGATTTAGAAACAACATAAAAAATAATAGTTAATAGAACATATTATTTAACAATAATTAAATAACACTAAGTGAAAGATTTCATCAATTGTGAGATTAATTTATCACTATTGTCAAGATGATAATAAATTGGAATACATATGTTAACTTAATGCTATGATTGTAGTGCTTATGACTAAAAATTACATTAGAATGGACATATCAACACAACAAAATTATGTTATGTTAATTTTTGAACTAATCTCAATTTCGGTTTTGATTTTTTTAAATGAAGTATTATGCTTAAGTGTCATTAATTACACCTCTAATTCATTCTAATGATTGTTTCTAGGGACAAATAATAGATCAAATAAAAAGAGTAGGTAAATTTAATGAGGGTTTTTCTAGGTGCAAGCCTTATTTTTTATTCTAATATTGTGAAATTTGAATTGGCTATAAATCCTAATTAGATAAATTTGGTTTGAGAAGTTATTAAAATTTAGTTTTAGGAGTTTATAAAATGATTCACATTTTTGACCCATATAAAAAATTAGTTTCTATACTATAACATAGGATAAAATCTTCCATGGGGCCTCATTCTACTTATCCATCAGTTTATGGTGAGCAATATCCCTAAGAGTAGTATTAAAACCCCCAAGGATAAAAGAAAGAGCACCACCCCTAGTAAGGTCAGGAAAGATTCTCTAGTTAAAAAGAGGTTAAGAACAAACTCTTAGGGGGATGATGATTCTCCCATGTCTTTGAAAAAGAAGAAGGAAACTTGTTTGGCGACTATTGTGTGAGCTCAGAAAGTGAAGAGACGGCTCCGGGGGAAGGTTTTGCTGAGGATGAAGATGAATTTTTCCCTAGTACAAGTAGAAGGGAAAATTCTAAAAGGAAAACAAAGGCTTTGGATGCTGATGGAAGAAGGTCGCCATCCTCTAAGGAAGAGTCCAAGGATGTGATGGAGATATATGAGTCCTCTTGGAAAGATACTAAGGAGGAGACTAAGATGATAGGGGATGACAAAGCTAAAAATGCTATGGATGTGAAATAGGACACGACAGGTAAAAGTGAGGATTCTATTAATGACAATGAAGAGAACCGTGTTAATGATCTGAACCCAAATCAGGAAATTGGTAAGATTATTATTGATCCTGAGCCCACTAATAGGGAGAAGTCTCTGAAGACCGAGGAGATAATACAGGTTACTATGAATATCTGTGATAAAAAAAATAATATTTTTGAGCATGAAAAAGAAGATACCCGTCTGAAGGACACATAGAATGAAAATTACATAAATGAGGGGAAATTTGAAGGAGAGGAGAAACTAGATGGAGAGGCCTATGATATCCCATATATAGCTGAAATTATTGCCAACTATCAGAACATTAAGCATCTTAGTAAGGATAATGGTAAAAAAGAGGATTTTGTATCCATGGCCATGGAGGACCTTAATGATAAAGAGGAATTTTGTTTGGTTTGTTTACACACTCCTAAGGCTAAAGATTTTTCCTCATTTGGGAATGAAAATTGGTGTTTTAAGGAAATTTTGAAGCCCAAATCTCAAAACAAGGATTTGGAAGCCAATTATCAGAGTCAGCTAGACAAAGCTCAAAAATAGGGGAAAGGACTACACTCATGATGTATGTGACCTAGTAAATTTTTTTTCCAAGATTAAATACATTGAAAACATTGTGGAGAACCTTCTTAAGTACTCTATGGAAGGCATGCAATCTTTAACCAATAATCTCCATGGGCTGGTTAACATGCTAGAAAAGAAGGAATGGGAAGCCATGTGGATGACCAAAAACACTGGGAAAGGACCTAGGGCCAGAACCAGAGCAAAGAAGAGCCAGGACACTTCTACTAGCACAGAGATTGAAGGTCTCAAGGAGAACCTGAAGCATATGACAGAGTTGGAGAAGAAGATGGAAGATTCCATCCAAAAGCTGAGAGGATGGTAGACCCTATTTTGTTTTAGTTTTTTTAGTTTTGTTTCCTATTCTATTTCAGTGTTTGATGATTTGGTTGCTCTATGTTCCCCTTAGCTATTTTAGTTATATTGTCAAACTTCTCTAACTGAATATCTATACCTTTTACTCTTTGGGTTTCATGTCCATGTAAAACCTATTTTTGCTTGATTTTCAAAACGCAGAATAAAATCTAAGAGAGATTATAAGCTTAAAGACTTTTCTCTATACTCAATTATAATAGGTACCTAGATGTATATGTTAAAAGGACAAACAAGTCTTGTATAAGAAAATAGAGAACATTTAAATTCTAAATTTTTTAAGAGATAATACTAATGTTCATATCTTTGGTTTAATATTATTATATAATTCTATTATGACATTTGTAAAGAGATATAGAAGCAATATATAATTTTGAGATGCTATAACAATTACTAATATCTTTTTAATAATTTTTGCAAGAAGTATTCCTTTCATATATAAATGTGAAAAGGAATAAAATGGAGATAATAAGTTGGCCTATTGAAATGTTAGAAGGATTTTTAAAGTAAATCATTAATCCTATCAATTTTTTTCTATTGGTCCTTACCATTTTATGAATTTGTATAAGAAGTAGATAAAGATAAAGACAAATATGATGAAGATTGAGACCTTTCCTTTCATACTTCAGATCATATTGATGTATAGAGAAAATCAAATAATTAGAATCTACCTTTGGCCACTTCAATTTTTTGCCACTACCATCTAACAACTTATTCTTTTATGTCTATAATCCAAACAATGATGTTGTATGAACTCTACTTACCTTTCTTTTTTTTGAATATGTAAGATTAGTTTATATCAATGATAATTGTAACACCTTTTATTTAACTTTTTTTTGTTTTACAAAACATGAAAAGAAAAACTATGTACAAAGCTCAAATTATGACCTAAAACATTGAGAAGATCAAAATGGGAACTATGCTCACTTAAAAGCAAAATTAAAGAATAAAATCCTTCTTCACCAATAACAAAAATTCTTAACCAATAATATAAAATATAACAATAATGTTGAATTAAAAAATTTGTCATTCCTTTCCTCGTTTATCTATTATATTTGGTATATTATTCTTTGTCAATTGTAAGTTCTAGTCTTCTAGAGTATTGGATGTAATGTCAGGTGGATGATGAGATTCGGACGGCGAGTCAAATTAAGAATCTTTAAGACTAACTCTATTGTATAAATTTTTGTGGATGTGACGAAAGATCATATAATATGCTTTCAAATCAGAATATTGTCAATATTGCCGAGGTATCTTCTTTTTTTTATGTTGTGAATCGACAAGAGGATAGGATGATTTTGACCAACGGTCAGGAAAACATTTAATGAACATTCCTCCACAAGCCAAGTGTTGATGTTTCTCACACTCATACGCTCGACGTCGTTTTATGTTTTCATTTAACTTCTTTAAATAACACTCCCATATTTAACAGCTCATTTCACATCAATGTATGGTTGTACCAGACTGGCCAATCTGCAAGTCGTATGGGAGAAACCGTTGGCAATTACGTTTACATTTTATTTATGCAATGGATTCAGAAGATTTCAGTATTGGAGAAAACAATTATTTAGTGAATGTATCCAGAACATTGCAGTCTGTGGAAAATTCCAACATATGTAATCTTCTTTGTTTTCCAGACTTTTCCTTATGAAAGTTTTCCTAAGCTTTCTAGATTCTTCTACAATCATATATGAAATCTATAAATACGATAGAATTATAGATATCAAGAGATTATCTGTAACACTCTGAAGAATAATGAAATGTTTTAGCAAAACCCAATTCAAAGATTACAGGGAATTGTTTAGTGACAAGCAGCGAGCAAGAATTAAATCTGAGGAGAGGACGAAACAGACCAGGAGCTTCGACGTGGATAAAAGCAGTGACAAGAAGAAAAAAACTATTGGTAGGTCATCTCATTTTCTTTTTCTTCAAATAAGAAAGCATACCTCTCATTTTGAAAATTTGGGCTTTCTTTATCATTTTAAACGTTTTCTTTTAAGCTTAGTTTTTAAGTCTTTAGATAAATTAACCTTTAGATTTTTAATGAACTACTGGTTGTGTATAAATGATTGGATTCGTTTAATCAAGGAGGTGTCAAAGATTGAGAGGTAATGAATGTCATTTTTTATCAGTTAATGTTAAGATTTTTTCCTGAATGGAGCAATGTTATAGCTAGTGATTTTGAACAATTTACCTTCTCATTTTGACAACATAAAAATTTCGAACTATAATTATATGATATTCACGTTATTAGCAGAAATTGTAAATCAGATGCAGTCATTCCCAACCTAATCTAATTTAAACATAACTGGTAAGCTCTACACAAAATTTACATATTTCATTATTAAAAAAAATAAGAAAATACATATATTCTTGTTTAGTTCTCATGGAAAACAAACTGGGATATAATTTTATGATAATTATGTCCAATATATTATAGAATTTAATATCCTTAGCATTTTTAACGGAAGAGATCAAAATTTATGGTGTATGGTAAATAATGTTTGCTTTTTTGTTATTTATCTAAATTGAAAAAAAAAATCAATTACATTTAATTTGGAAAAAATATTAAGAATTAGAATTTTGTTTAAACTATATTTATGATATTTGTATTAATATCAATAGATCTTATCAATTCATACCTAAAATAAAAGCTACAACACAAATTACATATTAATGTACGCATAGTAGGTACAAGTCAAACTATAGACATATGCTAATATTCAATCAAATCTTGTGCTCTAATATTTATATGCTTTATTTTCCACTATACTGGCCCAATTTGGGTGGATTATTGCACTAGCTACAATAGTCCGAAAAAATTGGTCCCAAGTTTGAATAGGCTTGTCTTGGTTCTTGCCAATTGTTATTTCATCTTGATATTTTCATACATGGAATTCAAGATTGGGATAATTTATTAAATATATTGGGAACCCTATATAAGAGCATCATTTCTAATTCATTTCACATCCTACATCATCAAGAATTATCCTAGATAAAGCATCATGAGCGAAATCTACATATCTTAACATTATGTAGTAGTAAGTTACAACATTCTTCATGTAAAGGAACTTTCATGAATGATCTTGGTTTGTGGTATCATGTTGTATATACAAATGAGGTTCACATCAAAAGGGCATTGCATTCATCAACATTATCAATATTGCAAGATATAATCTTGTTAACTCAACATTGTACCTTAGATTAAACTTTCTCTATAATCATCATTGTTGTATTGAATGTTCAATCCTCTAGGTGCTTAACTAAGGCAAGCCCCTCTATTTCCCAACGCCATTTTATGTCTTCTTATTTACATGAATTTACATTTTCAAGATAATGATTATTGACCCATAAAGAGAAGGCAAAGACAAAGACTCAAATTTTGAAGAGGCAAAAAAACCCTAACATTGTGGCTTTTCCACATAGTCCAACACTTTTTACATGATATTTTTGGAATATTATTAGCACAATATCCTAAGTCAAAATCTATTTTTGATATTTACATTAAACACCCCTAGCACTATGTTGCCTAGCTATATAGTCTTGTACTTTTAGGCCCAAATTTTCATGATATAGTCATTTTTATTTTATTTTCTTGTTCTTTCTACTCACAGTTTTCATATATAATCTATACCTTATTATTTATTATGATTATTGTTAAATTTATATAATTTGAGTTCCTAGATTCAACATATTTCTAATTAGAGCACCTTGCATGCAAGGGTTTGGTGGGAGTAAGTAATAGTTGAATGATCACTTGGTCAAGTAGCAATTTCCCTTCCTCTATAAACACAATAAGGAAAAAGGGAAATTCACCCATTATCCATAAATTTATCCAATAGGTCTAAAGTTCAACCTATTGAATTATTCTTCATTGTGGTTGATATGGATGGGCTTGATTCCTAGTTTAGATTAGTGTGTCTCATTCCACCACCCTAGGCACACTAAACTAGGAAATCAAAACCTAAGAAAAAGTAAAGAAATAACGCTCATACTAACAAGTTATATTTTATTAGGTGATTAACATCTAATAAAGAAAAAAAAAGGATCACACCTATCAAGTCATTCTATACTACATGATCCATAGATCAAGCGAGTGCATGGTTACATAAGAAAATAGGCAAAAGCATGTGTATTCATACATGAATAGAGTCATAGATAATAGCCAATGACCATCTTGAGGTTTAATTATGTAAATCAATATTACTACTCATGGGAAATATCAATGAACAAAATAAATAATAGTGTGGTCACTTGTTCCCCCTTAAGATGTCAACATTTTTCAATGTTCATCTCTTAAGGAAGATAGAGATCCATGTCAAGGATAAACACCTTCAACACCAATGAGATAATCTTCTCAAAAATGCTTTTTATAAAGCTAGCAAGAAGATGAACTTATTGATGATGCAAATCTTTAGGAAAAGAAGAGATCATTCTAAAACAATATATCTTGCAAAAAGTGTATTAAAGAGGTCCTTATTAGGGATACATGTCTATCGAAAATGAAATGATATCGAATGATCCTTGTCTTAGGATACAAACCTTGACATAAGAAAGAGTATGTTCAAACATGAACACATACCTCAAAACAAGTTGTCAATACCATATAGTGTATAGGAAAGGACAACCAAACTAGATGCTATTATGTTTCTTACCCTAGAAAGTTAATGGTTTCATGTGGCATTGGACTGCCACGAATGAAAATAAGTCTCTATATGGAGATAAGAATGTCTCAAATCATGGTTAGACATAATAGAAATAAGTGTTATTAAAAAGATAAAGAAGAAGTTGTGACTCATTGTCACATGTCATGTGTGAATGATACTAAATTTTATAAGTTATTTATTTTTACTTATGAAGGATTAAAATTCATTAGTGGAATGACCATGCCCAAGGTTTTTCATTAAGGTAACTACAAGTTTTGAAGGGGCCCTGAAACCCTTTAACAAGGCTAAGAAAAGATAAGCATTGAAACACTTAGATACAATGATCTATCCCAGCTAAGGATAGAAACCAAAAGGGTCAAAACCTGAATATAGCAATAAGCTCTGAAAACCTAAAGACTAAAAAACAAGACATGAACATGCCCAAAGTTATACACATAAAAGAAAATAATTTTTTGATTTTTTTTACAAAATTTATTTCTTTTTTTGATGAGGAAGATAAAGATAATGGATTTAAGAAGCATAAATAAAATTAGCTCTTATTCATATGGAAGGTAAGAAGTGGGAAGAGATCCTTTTCTCATGAAGATAAGTTTGATTTCTCATAGGAAGAACACAAAGAGGGACTAGATAATAGATGAGGTAATGCAAGTAGAGGGGGTTGGAAACCTAAATATTCTTTATAAAAGTGTGACAAAGAGCCTCAATGCTTTGTTCTATACATCCTAATACATTATATCCATGTTTAAAAAATATTTTAAAATGAAAACGCATAAGGTGTATATTAGAAAAATAAAACACAAGGATCCTTCAAGGATTTAGAGTTAAATTTGGGAACTTTGTATTCTCTATTAAATAAGGGTGAAAAGTATAATGGACTACAAATTTTCTCTTCGAAATAAATAATTACTGGAGATGGTGTTGTAGATGGAATCATAATGTGAATGGGAGATATATAGATCCTACTTCTTCTTGAGCACAATTATTTAAATATTTAGTGGATATGATTATGTATAAGTTATGGCCATGTATGAATTTTATTATGTGATAAAGAGTAGATGAGATTTCTTACATGGAATGTATCTACAGTCTACATAGAGGAAGATTATATATGATATCATTAGGCTTGGCATAGATAGTTGTGGTTAAACTCAAAACCCCTACCTTAAAAGATGATATGATAATTTTTAGTGGATATGATTGTGTATAAGTTATGGCCATGTACAAATTTTATTATGTAATAAAGAATAGATGATATTTCTTGTATGGAATGTATCCATAGTCTACACAGAGGAATATTATATATTAGATCATTAGGCATGAAATGGATAGGTGTGGGTAAACTCAAAACTCCTACCTTAAAAGATGATATGATTGTACATAACTATTGTAATCCAACATAATCAAAGCTACAATTAGATAAATAGTTGAATTGAATGAGAGAGGTAGCTAGAATGATTTTATGTAACAAGGATTTATACTATAAACATTAATCTACCTAATATATTATCAACTCAAAAAAAATTTATATGATTTTATTAATGATAACCATAATCATGAGGAGGTAATATTGATTTTGGGCTTCCAATAAAGGTAATTTTTGTTGTAAAAATATAGTATCCAAATGTTTTTGTGTGAATATAATTTAAATTGGTTGCTATGTCATTTTTTATAGTATAAGGTGAGATAATTATCTTCTATAAGGATTCTTAGAGGATCCTTTGGTATGTAGCTTTTATGTTGTAGTGTGGGGTGGGGGATGAAAGGTTAAGAAGTAGAAAGAATATTTGAATATTATATATTGTAACAAGTTTTATATGTGTGAGTAATTACATAATATTGAGGAACTTGATGAGTAAATATAATAGTTTTAGTGAGATTTTTTTAAAACTTCAGAAGTAATAAGGAGTTATACATTGGTTTTAAATATCTTTTATAATGATCCTTCCTTTAGTTTACAGTTGTGGATCTATGATTCTTCTAACATTAGTGAATAGTTTATTTTGTGGATGAGGAACATCTTGGAAAAAGATGGGAAATAGTTGGAGGTTTCACATGTTCATCTATATGATTTAAAACATAAATTGTATTTATTTGAATTTAATTGGGCTATTTACTAAGTAGTTATTTAACTCTATGAAGGGGATCATTGTGAAAAATGCTAGTGATTGCACCTTATTCCATGAAAATATCATCATGAGTAGGAATTTTTTTGGGAGAGGGACATGCATGATTCATTTATACTTCATATCTAGAAGGGAGATCATTTGAAATTAATATTAGGAAAAGTATTAATGACATCATACTATTGTGAAAAAATATCCTCATGGCAAAGGTACATTTTAGGAGAAAGATCAACATCATTCCTTAATTATTCATCCCTAAGAGAGAGATCATTGATAGAAGTGTTAATTATATCCTCTCCTCGTGATAAAATAAGAAAATCATTGGGAAAGGGATAGTCATTGACTTGATTTTTATTTCTATAAGGGGAGTCAAAGACATAATATGAAAAACCTACAAAATATTTTAGAAAAGTATTGGCATGACATATCAATTTATAATATCACAACTTGAATGACTTTTAGCAAATATTTTATGAAGATAGATGTGAAATATAAGTTATCCACCATGACTGTTTTGAAAGTAGTTTTGAAGCTTAAGAATTCTTTCAAATCTTTTAGGAGAATAAATGTGAAAAATAAGACATCTTTTAGGAGAGTAATGTAAAACATATGATATATTTTAATGCTTTTAGGAAAGATAATGTGAAATATAAGACATCTTTCAAAGCCTTTGGGTAAGTTAAACTTTAACATAGGAAAGAAAAACATGATAGAAACTTTTATGAGATTCTCCCTATGAAGATATAAGACTGTTTAACAAGTTCATGAACTAAATGGGAGGATATCAAAGAATAAGAAATGAAAAATGCAATTGCAATAGTATTATATATTCAAAAATTGTATTTAAATTTGAAATTTTTATGTAAATAACTCAAATCCAAAAATTAAAGTTAATGAAGATGAAATATGTAAAACATATCAGGTTCACAAAAATTATATGCATGGAAATAAGAGAAAAGGCCTATGGATTGGAACTTAAATCCTTGTGGGCTATTGTTTGAACATGAATAAGGTTCTAGTAAATTCATAATAGGAGAGATGAACACTATGATTGATGTTCCATTGTAGTAATTATAGTAGAGATTATGATATTCATGTGAATCAACTAAATCAAATGAACAACACTGAGATAATAATTTTTTTAAAAAAGTAAATAAGATCTAGAAATGATGCATAAAGAGGAAGATGTTGTCATGCCCAAAAAGTTGAGCAAAACACACCAATAAAAAATTTTCCAACTAACACAAAAGAAAAAAATTTGAGGCAAGTAGATTACATAACACACACTCAATTGGACACAACACCAAGGGCTACATGCAATAAAATCTTAGAATTTGTGGCTAAACCATCATAAATAACATAAACAAATCGCTAGCCCACACAAGAAAAGATACAAAAAATATTATAAAATTCACATTGCATCACTATGTGACTACATCTAGTCACCCAACGAGGAAGGAGGAAACAATCATCAAGGTGTCACAATAGACCTTCATGTATCCCGGAAAGACCCCAAATATCACATGGCATGGGGTGGAAACCTCAACACTCTCCCCCACATCAGGTAGATAGATAAAACACATCATGTCACTCGATATTGTAAGGGTGAAGACCTTGAATGGGTCTAAGAAGCATCATGACCAACATTGACTTGGTCAACCTCCCTCTAAGATTAAAGTCACAAATTTAAATATGTAATCAATTTACCATAGGAACACTAGAATAAAAAGCCTCACTAAGTGTGACTATAGTTCAACTAAAGTTGACTAAAATTAACCATCTAGTTTAAAGCATATTATTTGATTTCAATAAGAAATACTAATTAAAATCTCCTTTTATTAATTTCCTAATTAAATAGGAATTGATCTAGGATTAAATAATAGTCTAACTATTATATTGAAGGTTTATTAGAGGATATTGAAAATACTTTAATTCTAATGTGATGCCCCACTCGGGAATCCTTGGAAACAAGGATCAAAACAAACATGAATATTTTTTTTATAAGATAGACTAATAACATTAAAACAATGAAACCAATTACAATAATAAGCATTAAGAAATATAAGAGGTGCAAGAAACATGACACAAATACATATCTTCATATGCAAGCAGAAGTATTACAATATCCCAAAGATTCCCAAGCACACTACTAAAGTTCATGGGACGGTTACACATGTCCACTTGTTTGTTATTGTTTATGTGATTAACAAGAAAGGTTCATCCAAGTTGCTATGTTATCTATTTTATTCCTACTTGGTGTAGAGCGGTAGGTAGGTGCTTGCATACTTGTAGAGAGGGCATCCCATGGTTTCTTGGTTATTGAGCACCGGTAGGCATATGGGAGTACCCTAGCTAGGTATACCTCTAGCTACGACAATCACCTATTGAGAGGTATTGCTATGCGGTGTGTGACCTACATGTGTTTTCTCCATGGGGTACACTGCCTTGCGACATACGACCATTGTGTTCTTTTTCCACTTGGTGTATGGTCATGTCAGATGAGATGATGTGTTTTATCTATCCACCTAATCTTGTGGAGAGTGCCAAGGTTTCCACCCCATGCCATGTGATTTGTGAGGTCTTTTTGGGATACTTGAAGGGCTATTGCAATAACCAAATGATTTTTTTATGCTTCCTCATTGGGTGACTAGATGTAGTCACATAGAGATGCAATGTGAATTTTATGATATTTTTTATATCTTTTCTTGTCTGGGCCAGTGATTTATTTATGTTATTTATGATGGTTCAGACACAAATTGTGAGATTTTATAGCATGTGGCCCTTGGTAACATGTGTCCAATTAAGCGTATGTTATGTAATCTTCTTGCCTCAAATGTTTTTCTTTTGTTTTAGTTGGAAAAAAAATTATTTGTGTATTTTGCTCAACCTTTTGGACATGACAGATGTAGTAATAATCCAAAGTTAAAAGTTCAGACATGGGTGTTGTGAGTCCTAGTCTAGAGGGTGTATAAACTTAAAAAAGGATTATTAATCCAATCAAGAGGTTATTTAGGCATGTCTCCCAAAACCTCCAACCAAGAATCTTCTATCATGTGTTGTTGGTGTCCTAGAGCTGATGACTCTACATATTTAAAATCAAGGAATCTTTTTCACTATCTTCTCTTCTCATATATAATTCTTTATTCTATCAAATCTTAACCTCCACAAATGAAAACAAAGAAAAATATTTGTGTAGTTGATGAAGGGTGCTCCCCTTAATACCACAAACACATAACAAAAATAGAGAAACAACAACAATAATATGCAAGAACAGAAAATTGGCTTCTTATTATTTCCACAAATGTGGAATTACAAACTTTCAGAATTACAATATGCAAAGCCACATGGGCATTCCCTTAGAATATTTTGTACGACAAAGCCTCCAATCAATACCCAGATCTACTACCCAGAACTATTCCCAACTGTCTAAGACAATAATACAGTCTTCCTTATATAGGCAATTTCCACCGCCCGAGAAGGTTCCAG
Organism: Chamaecyparis obtusa; assembly: GCA_027943335.1. Lineage (NCBI taxonomy): Eukaryota > Viridiplantae > Streptophyta > Pinopsida > Cupressales > Cupressaceae > Chamaecyparis > Chamaecyparis obtusa. The sequence goes on along the minus strand of BSBK01006232.1, from coordinate 261,644 downwards.
AAATTTAGCCCTAAGGGCCGACCAAACTTAGAATTACTTTATTTTTCAATTTATTACATCAAAGTCGGCTCAAAATAACTTTTGAAACCCAAACAGAAATTTTGAAGGAAAATTATTTTCCGCCATTTCAGGTGACCCGACTTCCGGAGATCATAAGTCATCACCAGTTGACCCGATTGACTATTATAACCCCATTTCGAAAACGCCACGAAGCACTCTACAGGCTTAACCTGCGCAAGCGCCCATCACCCAAATTTTTGACCTCATCCAGGGCCTCTAAAGCCTTCAAAACTGAGTTCGAAGTTTCTGTACCTTGCTGCCAATATCAAAAATCTTCAATATCTTCAAAACTACACCTGATCTAGCCATGAAACTTTGCTGGCAGACTTATATGACCAAAATGAACCTCCAAGAAAGAAATCAAATCATTCTGAGCACATACAAAAATTACCAAAAATAGTAACTTTCCACAAATAGCAGCTCTGCACAAAATAACCCTTATTGAATATAAAAACAGAAATATTTTTTTGGGTGATGCAAGATTGCTCTTACACCCAGGATGCTCCTGCATCAGTAGTATAGGGGCACCTAAGTCAAACCCATGTTAGTGTTTTTATATCAAGAAAAACTACGATAATGTAAAAAGAGTCCTTATGCACACAAATATATGAATAAAAATAATTAAAATCAAATGATTATACCTTAGGTGTGAAAATATCTCTTGGAGTTTCATGTAAATGTGGTGAAACAATTCTCTTTAGACAAGTCTTGAAAGTTTCAATACAATAGCATGATAAAAAAAAAAACATAAAATCATACTTGAATAGAGTGATGAAGCTTACTTCTCAGTATTGAATTCTTTTATTTGATGTGTTTTCTCCGTAATCATGTCCATTAGATTCTATGCATGATACCAGATGTGATTTGTATACAAATTACAAGGTATTTTTGAGACTAGGTTGGCATAAATTGTTAACTATAAAAATTGAGACTCTAATTCAAATCGTGAATGTCAACATTAGAAACGAATCCAATTTCAAGGAATGTTGGTGGAAAAGGCTTAGAGGAAACCTTGGTCTTGTTGGTGTAATATCATTGATACGTGTAGTTATCTACCAGTTACAACACAATTTATAATGGTTATAGTTATACATTTACCAAACTACAATAGGACTATATAAAGTCATGCGCATTCATTAAATAATATATGAATATTGGAGCCCACCCTCATGTAGTATTAGACCGTAACATGATCTAGTTTATTGAAAGGTTATTTATATGAGGGTTTTGAGCAAACAATGAAAAATGTCTCAGAGTACAAATATGTGTGCTTGTGAATGATACATATAGTATTATGTTTACCTATGCAATTGGATATGGACGGTGATTAATATGGTAGAAAAGACGTAAACAAGGATTATAAGTTGTGCACAGTAATTAATGACATGAGAAACTATTATTTTTGTTAAATATTTACATCTATTTGTTTTTTATTATTTTCCATTAAGCCACTCGATTTTTTATAATGGCATGAATGAGTAGGAGAGGTGAAGAAAAACATAAAGATTGTTCTCCGTGTCCTTAAAATTAGTGTACACTAGCCCATATTACCCTTCTCCAAACTTCTTAGGCATGAACTTGTAATATTATTTTTTGTGTAGGAGAGATTTGTAGAATAAATAGCACCTTAGTTATAATGGATTCTAGGGATTGAATCGTTGACAGTAGCAATATACAAGATGCATTTAGCAATATGTTGATGGCATAATTCTAAAACAACTCAAGAGTGAGCAATATGAAGACATGGGTAGGTGTTGAAATAGTTTTAGAGGCATTATCTAGTTTTTTTAATGCAATTATGCAATGATGAAGTTTTAAAGGCATTACAATATATAAAAAGAAAAGGCACTATTTTATTTTCTACACCTAAGGAAAGCTATGTTGAGTTTAGATACTAATGTCACAAGGTTCAACATAATAGTGTACTCCTGAAATAAATATGTAGAATGTGTGGATTTGGTTATATTAATTGATTTTTAATTCTTGATGTTTCTAATAAAATGTAAGCTCTTCATAACTTCTTTAGCTAGTTGCACTAGTGAAGAAACCATGTTTTTGTAATTTATTCTATAAGAGACACTTAGGGTTTGTGTGAGTTTTTGGGTAGATAAGAAGATTGATAGTAATTCAAATTGTCAATATGTTTATAATCATGGAGTAGATGGTATGCAAGATCATATATAATTATTTTTTTCGAAATAAAATCGACATGGGTGTTGAACATTCCAGTCTCAGGGCATGTCAATTGTATTTTGTGCTGGATGGGCTAGTCTATATGATGGCTCAGATGAAGGTTTGTACTTTTATAATTACTATAAGCATCTATTGGCTTGCAATATTATACTTTCCTAATCTATATGTGATTCCAAGAATGAACCTCATAGATTATGTACTACCTCAATTTATTTGCATAAGATATTTTGAAGGGATTTCATAATTTCTTAGATATGGACACTTATTTTTTATGGTAAAAATATGCTAATTAATGGTAAAAATCTCCCCATTGGGAATAAAAATATAGATTTTGCTACATCAAGTTTGACTAGTGATAAGAAAACTCTACTTGCTGAGCCAAATCCTCCTTTTTACAATGGCTTGGATGCTTGATGATGTCCTTTTGGAGGTTGGTAAAACTAGAGGATGGAGGATTTTCAAAAATCTTGTGTTAGCTTCCTACTTTGAGATAGTGCTTGTATAAGAAATATTTTTGGCTTTTGTTTCATGCTTTTATTTTTTTTCTTCTTTGTTGTTGATGAAAAATTTGAAGAATGCATGTGTTGTGAAGATTTGATTTTGAGATACTTTGGGTTTGGTGAAGAGATTGAGTACAGATTCTTTTTTAGAGATCATGAGTTGTGATTGAGAACCATCACCCCTACAAATGTAACAAACAACATGATGGAACTATTTGTGTGAGGATCTCAATATGGATCATTGTCAAGAATAATTTGAGGTCTATGATTTAAAAGTTTGGAAGTGGAGCTTAAGGATTCAGCTCAAGAATCCACCTTTATGAGGGTTGGGGAGACAACATGGAGGAGCTGAAATTAATTTAGGATTTGTTTCTTCAAAAGAATATTTTCTCAACATATTTTACTATGCAAGCCTTAAGAGTGGTCTCTAGGGAAAGGTGAAGTTTATATTTGATATTTTTAGGATCAACATACTAAGGAGGGAATGTTGGTGTAATATAATTGATATGTGTAACTATCTATTAGTTTTAACATATTTAATATCAATTATAGTTATATACTTACTAAACTACAATACCTCATGTACAAAGTGATGGACATAAATTGAATAATATATGAAGTTTAGAGCCTACCTTCAAGTCACACCAAAATAGGGCCTCAAAATGGGATTCATGAGTGTTATGGTTTGTGATGTTTGATTAGGTCCAAATTTGAGTATTTTATAATAAATATTTAAAGTAAAATAGAATACAAATAGTCTTAAAATAATTTAGGAAATGACAACTAAAGTAGGGGCCTAAACAGAGTGTTAATTTCCTAAAGAATTAAACTTATCAGACTAGAGATTAATTCTGATAGGTCTTGATCAATTTCATCAAATTGCCTCTAAATTTATGTGTCTCCCTATCTCTATCATGACTACAAGAACATGTGATTTGTAATTTAGTTGTTCCACATAATTGCTAAAATTAAGAAATTAGAGATGCATGAAGGTCATATATGTAAAAATTTGAGAGATCTATTAGCTATTTATAGCCACAATAATAGACTCAAATTTTGTGGGTATGTTCATTAGAGTCATCTTTGTTACTATGTTGTATTTGTGTGATGGATTTGTGTCACACTTCTATGAATCCTTGCATTTGAGAATACCCAATAATGAGCTCTCAAATATCGATTCACAGCTCTCTATTCATGGAGTGCAGGGGTTTGTATATGAGGCCCTCAGATTGACCTAGTTATGCCCATGCAAGTACACCAAGAAATGAGAGATTCAAAGATGAATAGAAAGCATGCTAATCTCCATGATCATCAAGTTATTGCATGTAAATGAAACTAGTCTAGATGATAACAATGCAAGAAATAAACTATTCTATTGAAATGAATGCTTATACAATGTTAATCTATGAAAGGAAACATGAATTTAAACTATTATGTGAATGCAATATTAATCTAAACTATGGATTTCCATAAGGCATGAGAGAAGAAGACAAGAAGAAAGAAGTCTCAAATATCCAAACTCCAAATGTGCTCAACAAGCTTCTTCCAAGATTGCTCTCCAAACCTGCAGTATAACAATAACATGAAAATTTTCAGATCCCCAAAATGAGAAGGAGAGGGCTCCTTATATAGGAAAATGTGGAAGAGAATGCATCCTCAAGAGAAATGTGGGATAAATCCAAAAAGAGGAAATAAAACTCATTTTTTAGAGAGTGTGGAGAGAAAAGGGATTTTATTTATTTTTAATTATTTGTTTCCCTTTTTTTCATCACAAAGAGCTTTAAGAGGACTTTTTATTTATTTAAAAGAATGATTCTTTATTAATTAAATAAGATAACATTATTTAATTAAAAGAGAGATATTATTCTAAATAAGATAAGATCATTTAATTAAAGAAGATTTTATTTCATTTAAGATATATTTCTTTCAGTTAAATAAGGTTATTTTATTTATTTAAAAGAGAATATTTCTTTTAATTAAATAAAATTATTGATGACATGATTAAACCTTAGGAGATTATTGAAATGATTGAAATAGTTATGATTTGATCAAGGAAATTGATTTGAATATATTGTAAAGCATTGATTCAAAAACTTGATATTTGACAAATTGAGTAAATGGGGCCCAAAGTCTAGGCGACCATTTTAAGGTGCATACATTTGCCCCTCTTTGACTAATGTGAGGTCGACTCGGGATCAAATGCAGTCAAAGAATGGAATTGAAGCATGAGATTGATTTGGGATCACAAAACAACCCAGATGTGTGTTCGACGGAAGGGAACACATTAGGACATAGATAAGCAGACTGAAAAAGACAAGGCCAACACCTGTGAATAGGTAATTGTCAAGTCTCAAATAAGAGATAAGAATCTCAAGCAAGGTTTCCCCAAGAGAAGAAATCGATACATTTGATAAAGCTCAATCAAGCAATGAAGTTTGGTAGGTACTGCCCCCTCGTGATCGAAATTGAAATGAGATAGAGGAGAAACAATAAATTGATAAATTTGATCAAATTGAACTAAACATAAGGTTCTTGACATAAGATGAAAGATAAAAAAAATCATAGAACCAAGGTAGATCAGCAAGAAAGATTATGCCCCAAGGTTGAATTAGAAGAAAAGAAGTGGGGTGAAAGTGAATGGAAGATAGAAGTTTGGAAGAAATGGAAAGAAATGGAGAGAAGAAAGAGAATTTGCCTCAAGAAAGAGGATGCATCAAAATCAATCAACTATTTAAGATAGGGAATTTTGATTGAGATCACGAAAGAAGATAAGGAAATGAAGATCAAATCATGACCACAGTTGATTGAAAGTCCACAAGAAAGATTAAGGAAACCCTCTCAAACTCATAATGCAGCCTAAAAGTGCAAATTTAACAAGAAGTCTAAATAATGCAAGCTACATGAAAATGCAAAGGTGTACTTGCAATAAGGTAACATAGGACTTTTGTGTTCATCATTCATTAGATAATGTAAAAGAACTTATTTTCATCATAGGGCCGTTATTACCAGACATCGGACAATCACACAATCAACACTAGTCAAAAATGCAACTATGAAGATATGAATGTGATTTATATCGGATGGGAATGTGGAAAGATTCTAACATGAGCATCAAAGACATAAAGGTCAAGATGACTGCAATGTTAGCTTACCCAATTTAATGTAGCAAAACCATGCTCGCATCAAGGCATAAATGCCAGGATGACCATGAGAATGGTTGTGCAAAAAAATAGTCAAGGATGATGCCTTAAATCTCCTAAGTGTGTCAAGGAGACAACAAGAGACACAGAAGAGGTTCAAGAGAACACCCACAAGTAGAAAGTAAATAAAAGCATGCCCCATGCCCCAAGTCTTCTAGTGATGCATCATGGAGAGACTTATTAGACAAGGACATTCAACGAAAATCAATAATAGTCAGGACACAAAATAAATATAAAAAAATCATGACATATCTCAAGCATTAAGTGTTGCATTTAAAAATTTTAAGTGTGTAAACTGATACCGAGTTCTGAGGATAAGGATCAAATGCTTGCTAGCAGGTAAGATCACATGACCAAACTGGATAAGACCAAATTGATAAGTGTTGAAAAACACTTAATGTCGGGGGTTGTGTTGAAAAACACAGTTGGGTTGGTGTTGAAAAACACCATTTGCGAGGTTTCCTAAAGACAAGCATATCCAAGAGACCAAAGCTAACATAGTGATGCCCCCTAGACAAAGACAAAGACCAATTCCAAACCAAGGCAACAAGGACAAGGTATGATGGAGAAAGGCTAAGTGTCAAGGATGCATGCTAAGAAATAGAGGTGCAAAGGTCTCAAGTAGCACTTGTTTCTAGGTTTTCACCACTTGGAAGAATTTTTTCAGGACTTTTTATAATTTTTTTGTATTTTTGCTACCAAGGCACCTGTTTCTAGGTTTTCACCAAGGCACTTTTTCTATTTTTTTTTAAAAAATTTTAATTTTTTATTTTTTTGGTATTTTTGGAATATATAAGTTTTTTGAGATACATCAAAGTGCCTATTGCCAGGTTTTCACTAAGATGATCATTTTTTCAAGACATTTTCTAATTTTTAGAATTTTTTGAGAATCATATATGAATTTTTTTTTAAAAATTTTCAAGATCAATAAATATTTACAAAGGATGCCCCAAGTCCCAAGCAAGATTGAACATCCTGTAGTCCCAAATTCTAGCAAGGTGGAGGACAAGAGGGAGTAGCAATCTGACGAAAGAGATGAAAGACTAGGGAATGAAGAAGAATGGAGGGAAGAAATCCTCAAGGACAAACTCCTTAAGAGTACCCAAGCTAGGGAAAAAAAATGTCATGTAAAGCACATTTGGAATAGCAATTAAAGACTAGCATAGGATAAGCCTCAAAGGCATAATGAAAAAGAAGGAAAGGATATAGTCCAAAGGAGTAGACATGTCAAGAGACTTCATAGCATCATGTTTCTCTTTTTTAGATATTAGATTAGATCAAGACCAAAGGTGAAAAGGATAGCAAAAGACTAGAATGAATGGAGGAGAATAGATATGAAGGCTAGACATGAAACAAATGAAAGCAGGATCATCATAAGACCGCTCCCGAGATAGCCAAATATACGTGTATAGATCAACCTTGTCCAGATCAAAGAGAGAAGATGGAATGGATGAGATATGTAGAAGAACTACGCATGATGCCTGATTGCCAGGTTTTGATCATGGTACTTATCCAAGGTGCCACAAGGGAGTGGTTTTCACCACAGGATGAATTTATTTCTCTTTACTTTTGCTACCAAGGCGCCTGTTTCTAGGTTTTCACCAAGGCACATTTTCAATTTTTTTATTTTTTTCTCTTTTTTCTTTTTTCTTGAATTTTATAATTTTTGGAAGAAGGCAAGCTTTTAGATAATGCTCCTTGAAAGGATAAACCATGATATGCCAAGGATTCAAAATTATATGCTCAAAGATGCTAATAGGGAAAGGAAGATGGAAGAGAAAAATGGAGGATGCAGTTTTATGTAAAGCGAGTGGAGTTGGAAGATAGGAGGAATATGCAAATGAGGAAAAATGATAGAATGCAAGAGAATAATGAATGGAAGGATTGTGAAAGAGTAGATGGAAAGGAAGGCAAGATCAACATCGATGCACACCTTGGAGGGTGGTGAGAGGATGGAGGAAACTTGAATGAAGAAATACGTGAAGGAATATGGTGAATGTTTAGTAGAGGTTGCGGTTCAGGTGCATGGAATGGAAGAATGTTTTTGGAAGAATATGAGGTGGAAGTCTTGGAAAGCTTGAATGTCAACTTCACTTTTTGTTCAACATGAGACTCTCTTACGAGAGACTTTGGAATCCATATAGCCTTAGGTTTTTTATTTCCTTTTGATGACTTAGAGATAATATCTTGAATGATGGATTTTGGAACCCATACTTGTCTTGTAGTTTTCTTCTTAGATATCTCTTTTGACTTTATGCCCCCATGTCGATTAGAGGAGACATGGTGATCTTCTTTCTTTGATGGATTCTTGTATTGTTTCTTTTTCTTATATTGAACATTCAAGTTACTTCCAAAAGACTTGGGACATGTGGAAGAAGAAGGATAATATGACTGGTGTAGATGGGTGGATGGATGAAAAGGATTCAAAGGTATGCATCTATGTTGATCTTGAGGAAAGATAGGAGATGGAGGGACATAAGGACCCGAGATAGATGATGAATTAGGAGAGTTAGGAGGGGAAAATGAAGGGACATAAGGACCCAATATGGAAGGAAGACGTGAAGTCTTTAGTAGTGGTGGAAGAGGTCCAAGGATGGAAGTGGAAGATGCAAAAGGATAATCAATAAGTTCATCAACATCTATATGACAACCAAGGATATTAGCATCTTTAGAGTGAGCATGAGAATTTTCAATAGGATCCTAGACATCTTGAATAAGAGCATTTTCTTTGATAGGATCATTCAAAGCTTGCGAAGACTTAGGAAGAGTAGAAAGCGAAAGTGAACATGGAATGGTAGAACAAGAAGATGGAAGAATTTGATCTTGACAAGGATCTTTGGATAGCACAAGTGCAGAATTTGTCTCTTGAATAGGCTTAACATCGGAAGTAACAACACCATTTTTAATAACCTTAATGGAAGTATCATCTTTGGAAAGTGAAAGCGTGGTAAGGTTATTTTCATTATCAATAAGCTCAACGGTGTGGGTAGTAGCTTGATCTTGTTTCAAAGAAGACTTAAGACATGGTGGAATAAATGAGTAAGGGTGTAAAGGATCAAAAGAACCATGACGCGGATAGAGAACATCATGAAAAGGAGTGGATGACATGGAGGGTTCTTGATCTTGATCTTTCTTTATATTCTTTTCTGTATCATTTTTAGAGTCCTCTTGACATGAAGCCACTTCTAAGGACAAGGAAGTAGGTTGGAGTTGTATGGAAGACTTTGGCAGAGATGGTGAAGGAATAGCTGAAGTAGGCATTATAGCGCATAAAGGCTTAGGCTCTTTAGATTTAGCATTATCAAAAGTATTTGCAGCCAAGTGAAGGTTAGCTTGAGTATCTTTAAGAGATGGCCCTTGAGGATAACTATAGGGAACTACATGGAAAGCATTAGAATTTATGTCGGATGTAGGATTTGTGAAAGATTTGATAGGCTTGGAAGCTTTAGGAAATGTATGGGTATTTGAGGAAGTAGGGGATGGAAGGGAACCATCACAAGACAAAGGTTCAACACTAACATGATCTTGCTTGAGATTATAATCTTTATTTTCAACATGAGAGTTCTTAGAGGATACATTCTTATAGTATTTACATTTATAATCAGTGTGTTGAGCTTTCTCTTCCTCAAATGAAGTAGATGTATCATCTAAATATTATTCACAAAAATCATCAAAGTCTCTTTCAAAATCAGATTCATATGGATCAACATCACAATCTATCCAATGTGATGACCCTTTTTCAGTAAGCACAAGCACACGATGAGGACTCTTAAGAATAGGGGTTTCATAGGTATCGTTACATTATCCATCATCATAGTCATCGTAGTCATCATAGTCATCAAAGATGGGCATGCCACTCTTTGTGGAAGAGGTATCACAAGGGCTATCATATTTCTCATCATGGTATGTCTTGAGACAAGGAGTAAGACTCTTGGGAGAAGTAGAAGAGGAATGAGATCGTGAAGAAGAGGAAGGTGAAGACCTAGTGGAAGAAGAAGACTTAGATAGTGAGGAGTTTGAATAATGTTTAGAATAGTCGTGATAAGATTTGGGAGATGAAGAATAATGAGAAGAATTAGAATATAAAGAATGTTTAGAAGAATCATGGTATGACTTGGAATATTTAGAAGATGAAAGACTTTTGGAAGAAGGAGGTCATGACAGGATCATGTTGATAATTCTAAGAAAGGTGTTTGATTCCTTCAATATTTTTTCTATTTTTATCTTAAGTTTATCACCTTTGCCATATCTAGAAGGACTGTTAGAGGAACAAAACTCTTCAAATTCAGCAATGAGTTCAAGATCATCCATTTTTAAAAGAGGTTCCATAGCAAGATATTTGTAATTCATGGTTCTGGAAGAAGAAGAATCAAGCATGGAAGTGACAGAAGAGATGAAATAGAATAAAATAGACTAGATAGTAAGAGGAAAAGAATTAGGAAGATGAGAAGAATATCCCATGTGAAGAGAAGACTTTAGAAGAAAAATATGGGAAGAGTCATCTTGTGCAATTGATACCATTAACGTTCATTGAGATGTTGAGCAACAAGACAACACCTAGGATCTAACCTGGACTAACCAAGGAAGACTGAGAATAGAAGACGCTTGGTGATAAGATGACCTCACAAAATGTGAACACCAAACTAGGATAATCAAAGTTCTCTAATGTCCAAAGAGAGATGGTAAGATAGAAATTGCAAAAGGCATTACCAACATTGTCAAAGAGGTGCTTCAAATCAAAGGGTGACTACCCTTGCACTTTTGAATTAGGAGGTTGGACTAGACCAAAATGTAATTGAAATTGAATTTGATGGAAATGGTTCAGAAAAAAAGAGTACTAAAATTCTCCAAGAATGTGGCTAACAATTCTAGAGATAAACTCTCACCAAGAATAGTCTTTTAACTTGACAATTATTCCCAAGGTGACAACAAGGTAGAAGATCGAGCAAGCTGTAAAAAAGGTTGGTGCTTCAACTTAGGAACTTAGTTTTTGTGTTTGTTTTAAAATATCAAGTACATCAATAGATTTTTATCATTGATCAAGCACATAAGACAACAATCAAGGAGTTCAAGCAAGAAATTGTCTTCAAACAATGAACAAGGGGAAAAGCAACCTTGCACATGAACAATCAAGTGACTTAGTATGCTACTCCTTAAAGATTCTACTTGTGTATGTTCTTGAATATGTTTTAGCAGGCACTCAAAACACAACAACATCCTATTAGACTATCTACAAGGATATACATGGCTTTTCCAAAGGGTGTCCTCAATATACACAAGGTACGTGAGGCCCAAATCCATAGATGAGAAGAATCAAAAATCACACAGCCGGAGGGAGACGGGAACCCAAATCTCCTCCTTCACTTCTCAAAGGTATAAAGTTCTTTGAGGCTTAGCCAAGAGTGAAATCTAACTCATTCCCAAGAGAGGTGTCTTTGGATTCACCTCCCAATATTTATACTCCATCAAAACACAGGAGTTAAGGTCATCCCTTGAGGTGATGAAATCCCCAAGCAGGCCTTCTAAAAAATGAAAAGTAATTCTCTATCAAAAAGTATTGAAAAGCACTAAAGGTGGAACACTTACGCTTAAAACAAATATGAGGTGAGTCCACAAGGTGGAACACTTAACACCTCACACAAGCTACAAATGAGTCCACAACCTAGAAAACAAGTGAGTTCCAAAAAGCACAAAAGAGTTGCCTAGTGGAACAATTAACGCTTCTTTCCTGTAGACCCCTCCCCTTTAATGTGGCACTGAGATTGCAACCACAGGGTGGAAATGAGGGGCCAGCGGATTAGCAAGTCCAATAACCCAAGATAGCAATCTAGATCAATCACAAGTAATCTAAGACTGCTAATCAATACTACTCATAAGTGCAAGAGGGTTTGAATCATAGAATATTTAACTTTCCAAGTAAACATGAAGTGAGTCCACAAAGTGGTGCATTTAACTCTTCATGTAAACTAGGAATGAATCCATGCCCTAGATTACTCAATGAGAAGTTTTGATATTTGAAACCAAGAATTACTTAATTTTTAAACACAAGCATTCACTTAAACACAAACTTGTATAAAAGCAAATCTATGTTCATTCATTTTCCATTAAGAGCATCAAAAATGTGTTCTATGAAAGCATGTAACACTCAAGCCAAACACATGAGAGATTGATTTTATGCCCAAACTAAGTGTTATAGAGATTTTAAGAACTCACCTTAGGTCCAAAGATCTACAATCCATCATTTAGCACACATCCAAAAAAAAAATCCTAAGATAGTTAGATATGAAAATCAATTGTTAGGAGTTTGATTTAACATTGTTGTCTTCAAGACATTCTTTAAAGATTGATTTATTTGACCCATAAAATCACAATATTAAAATTTATGGAAAGAATGAAGTTTTTATCCAACATCAAGAACTACCATTTCCCAAAATTACAAGGTCTTATGATTCTATTTAGTTCCTCAACCAATAACCTTTTCAGACTACAATTTTTCTGTCATAAATCAGATTTAAAACATCAAACCCTGCCTAGGGAATCACATATCTTTCTCAAAAAGAATACAAATGAAACCAAAACAATTTCAAAGAAACTATTAATGAATCTAGTTTCCAAATATGTAAGCCATTTATTTTTTCCATTCATAAATTATTTTCTAAGATAAAATCATTGCCTGCAACTCCAATGCAGATTGTTAAAAACTAGTTTTCACTCAAATGCCCGTAACTTTCACAAATATAAATAAAAATGACTCAAACCAAAAGGAAATGAAAGATAATTTATGTATATTTCCAATTAATATTATTATAGGTCTTTATTCTTCACAATTTGTCTGTACCAAACATTTCAATCTGACTATATTTAGGGAATCTCAAATCTGCAAATACCCACTTTCACCAAAATGATCATAACTTATTCATTTCTTTATTAAAATGAACAAAACCAAAAGGATGAGAAATAGGATTCATCATTATATCCACAAATTACTCTATTATAGGGTTTACAAGCTTTACATGGCTGTACAAGGCCTGCAACAAACACTAAAACTAAAAAACCAATCAAGAATGAGGCTAGAAATTAATCTTTTCTGCCCCACGGTGGGTGCCAAAAATGTGTGATGGATTTGTGTCACACTTCTGTGAATGCTTGCATTTGAGAATACCTAATAATGAGCTCTCAAATATCGATTCATAGCTCTCTATTCGTGGAGTGCAAAGGTTTGTATATGAGGCCCTCAGATTGACCTAGTTATGCCCATGCAAGTACACCAAGAAATGAGAGATTCAAAGATGAATAGAAAGCATGCTAATCTCCATGATCATCAAGTTATTGCATGCAAATGAAACTAGTCTAGATGATAACAATGCAAGAAATAAACTATTCTATTGAAATGAATGCTTATACAATGTTAATCTATGAAAGTAAACATGAATTTAAACTATTATGTGAATACAATATTAATCTAAACTATGGATTGCCATAAGGCATGAGAGAAGAAGACAAGAAGAAAGAAGTCTCAAATATCCAAGCTCCAAATGTGCTCAACAAGCTTCTTCCAAGATTGCTCTCCAAACCTGCAGTATAACAATAACATGAAAATTCTCGGATCCCCAAAATGAGAAGGAGAGGGCTCCTTATATAGGAAAATGTGGAAGAGAATGCATCCTCAAGAGCAATGCGGGATAAATCCAAAAAGAGGAAATAAAACTCATTTTTTAGAGAGTGTGGAGAGAAAAGGGATTTTATTTATTTTTAATTATTTGTTTCCCTTTTTTTCATCACAAAGAGCTTTAAGAGGACTTTTTATTTATTTAAAAGAATGATTCTCTATTAATTAAATAAGATGACATTATTTAATTAAAAGAGAGATATTATTCTAAATAAGATAAAATCATTTAATTAAAAAATATTTTATTTCATTTAAAAGATATTTCTTTCAATTAAATAAGGTTATTTTATTTATTTAAGAGAGAATATTTCTTTTAATTAAATAAAATTATTGATGACATGATTAAACCTTAGGAGATTATTGAAATGATTGAAATAGTTATGATTTGATCAAGGAAATTGATTTGAATATATTGTAAAGCATTGATTCAGAAACTTGATATTTGACAAATTGAGTAAATGGGGCCCAAAGTCTAGGTGACCATTTTAAGGTGCATACAGTATGCATGTGTGTAATGTCCTTGTTTCAGGGTCCTCTAGTACTGTAGTTGTTGCTAGCATTCTAAGTTTGTGTCACCATGATTGTAGGGGTGTTTTGATATTTACAATGAGCTCGATTGGTTTAGAGGAGTTAATTGAAGCTTTCAAATAATATTTTTCACTTCTAGTTTGGGCTCCAAGATTCTTCGAGGGAGTGTCTATTCTTGTAAAGTCACCTTGTAAGGCTCATTTTCACATTTCATCACTGGGATCATTCATGTGTTGTTAGATTTTGATTCTGATGCTTTTTGGTTAGTTTCAAAAGTTGGGTGTACTATTAGCTATAATTTAATTAAAATTACTAAGGTTTCTATTTTATTGAAAATTTTCTAATGAGAACCTTATTGTTATAACTTGTTGGAACCATGATGAGAATTTTCAAATATTTGGCACATAAAAGAAGGATCTTGTGTGTCAAATTATCATTATTTTATTGAAAAGGTCATTTTTTAGGAATGGGAGAGTTTATATTAATAAAGTAACTTTATGATAATGTTAACTTTAAATTATAACATAAAGTTTTTGTTGTCACTAAGGATTGCACCCTATTTTGCTAAGTAATGAACCCAACAATCCTGTGAAACATGGGACTATTCTCAGGCTATGGGTAACCTATCTGAGAATAGACCTCTAGATTAAGGGCCTGCTTCCCTTTGGATCACTTGAAACTTATCTAAACTTAGAGGGAAAAGGGATGGAAAATGCTTTAAGGTAAACAACTATAACTTGAAATGAAAGGTGATCCACTGAAATTTAAAATGAAACTGCAATTGATGATAATTTTACTTTATCATCACTCCAAATCTAAACCACAACTCAATCCTACTTTCCTAACCCTCAATGAGATAAGGTACTTGGAATTCAGAAAGGTAGAACAACTTCACAATTTTGATATTTTTGATTGTACAAAAATCACATCACTGAGCTAAGACAATGTCCTGAATGAACCATTGAATCCAAAATGCAGATTAAGGACATGAAAATATTACAATAATATTAGCATAAGATTTCAATAACAAAACTCAAAAAAGTAGGAAAACACAAGGATTAATTCTTATTCCAGAAAGAAACTGGTACAATTGTGTCTCTCAGAGCTACAACACTCATATCAGAGAGAAAAAGTGAAGAACTAACCCCAATCACCAAAAGTGAGAGGTATATGAACTGAAAACTAGGAATCTGCAATCAATGCCACTACCTCCTAAGAATAAAAAAGTCAAAATATGGACCCATGAGGCAGCATCATGGTCTGAACATCAAATTCTTGGATTCCTAGTGGCGAGGAAAGTGGGGGCCTAAAAATAGACAATAAAAAATGACCATCACACCCATTAAGTCATGTTTTTATAACTGATATCTAACAAGGGCTAATAAAAATGCCACTTGCCTGACATCCTACAATGGTAAAACAATGACTTTTGCATTAAAAACAATCCACTAAGACCTCTAATAGATACAATTACATTTTTAAAGGAAAGCCTCAACCAAAAGGGAAGCACATATTTAAAAAAAATAATAGCATTAACATGAAATTTTCAACCTCCTAGGAAAACTATAGGTTCAATGAAAAAGATGTAAAACATCAACTCCCCAATAATGGGGGGATATCCATGTAATAATAAACATACATAACCTAACGTATTGAGTCATTGTTATAACAATTCGATCCTAAAAGATGGGGGAGGAAGAAAATAAAGATAATGACCATAATTCACAAATCCCTAATGTCGCTACCACTGGAGCCTTCCTCCTCGACAATTGGCAACTTGCCATCTCCACTGGCAGTCCACTGTAGCTAAGAATGGAAATAGCAACCCAACTCTTGGTAGTATGCTATCAAGCTAGGCTTACTCTGGAGAATCTTTTTCATTTCATGTTTGAGTGCACTGTGGCTATGGTAGTCGATATCACATTGTCTCTTTATATTCTTGCACTGTAATTCTTGATATTGCTCTATGTATTGTGTTCCATGTTTGCATGCCTCTATATATTCATGATATATCTCAGCCTCTGTAGGTTTTGAGGGCATGTATGAATGGTGACAAATTGTTTCTATATTTCAAATGAGATCTCTCTCGCGCACCATCTCTACTTCTTGTTCACTGTGTATGTTTTATTTCTATATGATCTGGTCATATTCGGGGCACATGTTAGATGCTAATGGTCATGCTATTCACTATCATCACGTGGCACTATGCCTCTTTGCATTTGGGGTACTATTATTGGTTCTCACAGCATTTGCTAGGGCATGACATACTTTGATATATATACTAGCTTTTCTTTTCATGTGTTCGGCCTCTTTGAGGGGTACGAGAAGTATATCTCTGTATTGCTTCAATGTTATATTCTTTGTTACTTGATGTTGGATTCTCAGAAAGCTACATAAGCTCATGATCTTGTTATGAACTAGGGCATGACACACTTTGAGGTTCTCTGTTGCTTCTTCATATTCATGTCTTTCACTTTCCATATAAATAGGGCATTGTATTTGATATGTCCTGGGGAAAGCCCGATGACCCACAAGTAGGGCACTATGAATAACTACTTTGTGATTCGGCCTCTAACTTGGTTCGAACTATATCCAAGGGCATGACACATGCATTTGTATGATTTTGATATCATTGTTTTTTTATTTTGAGTCACTTGTTATTGTAATGGCATAGCCTGAGAGCATGCTAGGGCATCATTTCATATTTTTTGTTGATGTATCAACCATACTATGATGGTGTTGTTGCTCCTTAGCCCGTGCCTCTTTACAATGCCCATTGTTACATCTTTATGGCATTGAGCCTTGAGCTAGGGCACTATGACTATTGGGGTATCATCTATTTATGTATTGACCACTGCTATCTTCATGCATGACCCGAGCACACTAGGGCATCATTTGATATGTCTGTTAATGCTTCTTTTTTTATCACAGGCCGCGGACATGATGCCATTACATTGTTTGGATGTTTATAGTTTCATTTATCTATCATGCTATAATGTTCTTCTCTTTCAATAATATAGTATTGTTAATCTCTTGGGGCTTCACTTGTATTGTTGAAGCATTGCAAATGGACCCAAAGTTGTTATGATTTGTGTTGCTACTAGTTATCATACCCTTGTTATTACACTACTTGACCA
Source organism: Chamaecyparis obtusa (assembly GCA_027943335.1). Taxonomy (NCBI): domain Eukaryota; kingdom Viridiplantae; phylum Streptophyta; class Pinopsida; order Cupressales; family Cupressaceae; genus Chamaecyparis; species Chamaecyparis obtusa. The sequence goes on along the minus strand of BSBK01006232.1, from coordinate 244,357 downwards.
CCATGCTCTACTACTATGGGTGAGATATCTATGTTGTACTATATTATGGAAACCCATTGCATTCTAGTTGTGGAAAAATACTTTGTGTTAAGGTATGCTCGCTATTTTAAATCCCGAGAGCAATAATATCTCATCATTGTTTGATCTTTGTTACTTGGCCACTATTACTACTAAGGCATTGAACACATATCATATTTTGTTGTCGCATCAATGTTTGAGGACTCCAAAGCCTGAGAGCAATAATATCTCATGAACCTCATACACTATGTTGCCATAGCATTGCGCAGCATGGTGTTGATCTCACTGCTATCTTTATTGCATACAGCTTGAGAACTGTTATGGCACTATCAATCACTTAACCCACTTGATGACTACTTAGGCATTGCATCCACTATTGAACATTTGGTCATTGCATTTTTTTGGCCACCATTCATTGCTGAGTGGCATCACTATATGTTTGATTGGAAAATTGTTGATACCTTTTAGCTCTATTTTAGTGTAACATCATGCTATCATGTACCCCACCTTGACTTTATGTCTCCATGGCATGTTGCATATTTTAGATGCTTATGAAATAGTATTTTTAACACTGTGCTATCATTGCCTCATGTTATGTTCCACACATGAGATGCTCTATTGAAGTACTAATGCAGATTAGGAAAACATCTATGTTGTAGTGTGCCTTATCCCTCACATAGATCTGTGTACCTTTTTATTAGCTCTATTTTCCTTTGATATCATGGTATCACTGTTGGCTCATTAAATCATCATGTTCATGTTACAAGACATAGATTCTATTTGCACCTTCACACTAGTATTTTCTTATCATGCTATGCTGATTGATTGATCCCTATTGATGATGAATCACCTGGATGCTCCTCATCTATACATATTGTGTGTGCCCTTGGTGCTTGATGCAGCCATGATGGAGATCATGAGGTTTCCCTCTCATGATCCGCATCAAGGGCCTAGATCATTCATGGAATTCATTATTGGATCAGCTTCCCTATATCTGCACATGAAACAAACATGTCAGTGAAAACATGATGACTCTTTTGGTTCTTTGGATGATTCTCATGCACATGCCCTTAGCACAGCCTTTGTTAGAGGTGCATGGCTGAGTGTATGTATGCATTCTATGATATTGTGATACCAACCATTGCATAGATCCATTGGATCTAACCCATCTCCTCTCTTCACTTATTGTAGGTTCTGGATCTCAGGAGCTCACTAGAGAGGACCGGATCTGGGCATCAATACCAGGCAATGTTTGGTACCCCCATATCAATTATTTCTTTATGTATATCTACACTCATCCATTCAATTCTGATAACGGCTATGCTCACGGCCTGTGTGAGCTTAGATAGATGCTTTTCTTTCTTTCAGTTCTTTGCTTTCTGAACAGTATAAATGCCACAGATAAATGTATGTGTAGATGTAGATGTAATTCATTTCTTTTCCCTTTTCATGTACTTTTCAATGAAATGAATGCAAATATCAAACAAGACCACCTAATAACACAAACTAGGTTATTGCAGCTCATCTAGTAATTAGGCCTTCAAACTTAAGAATAAGCAAAAATACGACAACATTCTAGCGACCTCTATGGAGTGCTTGCCTGCTAAGCATACTGACTAGCTACTTGATAGATCCATTTGGCATAGAATCACCAAACCACAACTGAACCTATCTCTTTCATATAACCAATCCTTCTCAATAAAACTACTAATTGCTAGAGATAACCTCTCTCACTTATTGCTAAACATGCCAACTGAAGGCAACAAAAAGCAACTAAATTGAAAACAACCTATGTCAGGCACTTAGGAAACATAGAAAGCCAAAACTCTTAACCTACTAATATACAGGGTAGAAAAGAACCTCAGAAACAAGCCTTGAGGTGGATCCCATTCACTGGAATGGGAAGCTCCTCTCCATCCATGCTAGTTAGCTGAAAAGTGTTATGGGCTTTGCACCCAATCACCATAAAAGGTCCACTCCAGATGGCATCAAACTTAGTATGCCTCCCTAGTTTATACTTTGCTTCATCCCACTTGAGGACCAAATCCCCTTCTTTAAAGGCCTTAGGTGTGGTCTTCTTATCAAAACTCTTCTTTATATGAGCATGATGAGCTTCCAAATTCTCCAACGCCAGCTTCCTTGTTTCTTCAAGTTCAATAAGTTTAGCCAACCTGACTTGCATAGTGTCTTCCTCCATAAGATCAATCTCTTTAATTAGACTCAGGGTAGGCAACTTAGTAGATAAGGGAATCTTGGCTTCTCTTCCATATACCAATGTGTAGGGTGAGTTTCCTATAGATCTCTTAGGTGTTATTTTGTCTACCTACAAAGCTAGCTTCAACTTGTTGTCCTAGTCTCTCTAATTTCCTTCTATAGTCCTTTTGATTATCCTCAGCAAGTTTTTATTCATTGATTCTACTTGACCATTACCCTGAGAGTAATAGTTAGAAGAGGTACTCAGAAAGATATTATGCTTGAGTGCCCACTCTAAAATCTTAGTTCCCAAGAATGCCATGGCATTGTCTAAGATGATTGAATCTGGAGCACCAAATCTGGACACAATGTCTTGATAGAAGTTTAGGACAGAGGTCTCATTAGCTTCCTTTAGTGCTACAGCTTCTGTCCACTTGGTAAAATAGTCTATGGCAGCAAGTATCCACTTGTGTCCAGCATTGGATGGTGGGTTGATGGGTCCAATAAAATCTAATCCCCACTTTGAGAAAGACTGCTCTACCTTGATAGGATGATGAGGGAGGGCTGCCAACTTTTTTTTTCCAGCAAACAAGGTGCAATTCTTACACTTCCTTACCTAATTAAATGTATCTTTATACAGGCTAGGCTAGTAGTACCTAGCTCTCATCACTTTAAGAGTAGTGGTTCTGGCAGCAAAGTGTCCACCAGAGCCTCCATCATGAAACTCCTCCAGTATCTTATTCACTTGGTTAGTTTCAACACATCTTAACAGGACACCACTATGATCCCTTCTATAAAGAATGTTATCAATAATAATAAATGGAATGGCTTGGAGTCTAAAGTACCTTCTTTTACTCCTTTCAAGCCCCTAAGGACATTGACCAGTAGAGAGATAACACTTCATCTTTGTTGTCCTGCTTGTGTTCTATTTTGCATCCTGATTCATCAAAACAACCTCCTCCTCCTACTGGTTTGAGTATGTCATTCCTTCATTTAGCTACTCACACAACCCCTTTCCTCTAATCAGCTTGGTTACTTTAATCTGAATGTCAAATTCCATGACTTTGGTGACCCAACCATCCCTCTTCTGGCTCAAATCCTTGTTTAGCAGGAAATCTCTTATACAAGGGTGAGTAGCCATCAGGTGCACTATGTTGTTGGACAACAAGGGCCTAAATTTCTTTAGACTTCTCACAATTTCCAATACATGCTTCTCTATAGGTAAATAATTTAGCTCATAACCATCTAGGCCTTGACTATAGAAAGCCACTAGCTTTTCCTATTTCTCAGCATTTTGCTGGACTAACATTGCAAAGATGCTATCTTTATCTCCAAAAGCATACAATATAAAATCTTTAGAAAAGTCAGGGTTTACCAGAGTAGGAGCAGATGCAATTGCTTCCTTGACTTCTTCAAAACACTTTTTACCTTCATTGGTCCAATGGAAAGCTACATTCCTTTTTAGCATCTGAGTCATAGGCTTCAGAAGTCCAGCAACATTTGGGATGAACCTCCTCAAGAAGTTGACTCTTCCAAGAAAACTCTATAATCCCTTCTTCCGAGATGGCAGGGGAAGAGCCAGAATGGCCTTCATCCTCTCAGGATCAATGGTTGTTCCTTGCTTAGAAACAATGTGCCCCATTAGTTTGCCTTCATGGACAACAAAGATGCATTTCTTGGGATTCAGTGAGACTCCAAACTCTCTGCACCTTTCAAAAATCTGCCGTAGATGAATTAGGTGGTCTTTTGTATCTTTTGAGAAGATAGTTATATCATCCAGATATACCAGAACAAACTTGTTCATTAGGCTAGCAAATGCCATCTCCATGGCTTTCTGGAATGTGTCACCAGCATTGGACAACCCAAATGGCATCTTTCTATATGCCATGGTGCCCCATTTAGTGGTGAATGTTGTCTTGTATTGATCTTCTTCTCTAACCAGAACCTGGTTATAACCAGAAAAGCCATCTAACAAAGAAAACCTGTCAGATCCTGAAACATACTATAAAATCTGCTCCATAGATGGCAATGGGTGATGATCCTTGAGTGAAGCCCTATTAAGGTCTTTGAAATCTACACATATTCATATTTCACCATTCTGCTTCCTAACTGGCACTAAGTTTGAGACCCAGGAAGTGTGTTTTATTGGAAAAATAATATTGGCTTCAATCATCTTTTTCAATTCTGCCTTCATCAAGACCTCTATCTTAAGATTGATGGGCCTTTGTTTTTGTCTTACTGGCTTGGCTTGGGGTTCTAATTCAATAGTGTGTTGGGCCAAATGGGGATCAAATCCTTTCAGGTTATAATATTCCCAAGCAAAGACATCACTAAACTCCTGGCATAATGAAACAAAGACTTGTGTTTCAGGCTGAGTGCATACCTTTCCCAGCTTAAGAAATTTACCTTTGAGGACCTCCATAAACTGGTAGTGTTCCTCCTTAACTGTCATACTAGCCTTGTCACCTTTGAGTTGATCATCAGAATTAAATACAAACTCAAGTGTGACTAGTCCCTTAGGTAGTCTATTGCTCTTCAACTATAACATTTGGTCACCATACTGATGAGCATGTTTGCTCTGGTTCACTCTAGAGAACTCAGCTTCTTCAATTAAAAAATTAGAAATTTTCTCATCACTTTCAAAAACTTGCTAGCTTACTTGATTGTTTGGTATGGATGGTCTTACTAGGACCTTCACATGCTGAGAATTAGGATCTGAGACACCTCTCAGAATGTCATATTTTGCTCCCATAGTAGCCAACTTGTTTGCCTGTATGTTCTGATTTCTTGGAACAACAATCAGATTAAAAGCACAAAAATATTCTATTAAATCCCAAACCCTATGCTTATACAACTTAAGTGTATCATTCTTTGTGAGGTTAGTGCCACGAATTTGATTGACCACTAACTCACTATCACCTAAAACTTCTAGGCATTTGATTCCTCTTTGTTTAGCCCATTCTAAACCATGAATCAATGATTCATACTATGTTGTATTGTTAGTACAACTAAAAGAAAAATGAACTGCAGAGTAATACCTTTGTCCTTCTAGAGAAATTACGAAAGCCCCTCCTCCTGAACCAACCTTGCTTTTGGCACCATCAAAGAATAGCTATAACAAATCATCATTCTGACTAGTAGAAGGCTTTTCTTCCTTTTTCATTAGATCTAGTATCACAGCACCTTCTTCATGAATGATGAACATTCCAATACCAAAAACCTCCATGTTTCTAAAAGGTTCATCTTCCTGTAAATCTCTTTCAGCCCATTCATCTAAGGTGATATCAGGGATCTTTCCAGCACTGGTCTCAGATTCAGAATCACTTGGATCTTGTTCGTGATACATCAGATTGGCATTTATAGGGCTTGGGGTATATGGCTTAGCATGGGTCTTTACAAAAGCTTTAGACTTAATTCTAACCCTGGTTCCATATCTAGTTCTAAAGTATAGATGGTACCAATCAGCTGAGAGATATCCCCCCAACCTAGCAGTGAACTCTCTACTTAGACAAATAGAAAAATGAGGGGGCAAATATATGACAGACATCCTGGGGAATGGAGAAATTGGGGCATTCATGAAGAGTGAGACTCGGGTCTTTTATGACTCCCAAGGTATTAATTGATGACCCATCCAACTAAACAATAGGCTTGTTTATTGGCTCATAAGGTAACTCTGGTAGATCTGCTAGCTGCTTAGAAATCATAGAACTACTTGCCCTTGAATCTATCATACAGTTATGAACTAGGAAATCCCCAACAATAAGAGTTACATAGAAAGGAGGAGGTTTAACTTGTGGGGCAACAATGGGCTGTGAGCTGTGATAGTCCATTTTTCAGTCATAGCAAAATCTTATGGAAATGGCCTATTTTCTTGAAAATTTTCTTGAAGTGCCCTTAACCCTATGTTCTTCAATGTTTCACCTTGCTCTAGCCCAAATCACATGTGCTGAATCAAAAAATCTAGAAATTTGTTCAAGTTTTAAGGTCTACAGAGAATAATTTCAAAAATCTGTCTAAGTGTCAAAAACCCACAGTGTTTCTGAAAATCCATGATGTTTTCGGTCCATGTGAAAATATTGTGTTTTTGACCTTGTGCTTCCTGCTTTTGTGCCCTTATCTTTTGGCGTCAGAAACCTTGTGTGTTTTCGGTCTTTCACTGTGTTGAAAATCTTGTGTGTTTTCGACCTCGTAGTTTTCTGTTTGACTGGCATTTCCTATGTGTGCAAGTGTGATGGTGGATGGGGCCTAGTCCTTGCTAAGGTGTTCATCGCACATTCCCCAAGTCTCCAAGTGGTTACATCTTTTATTCAGTGATCTGGCGACTATGTTGTTGCATGATCTTTTAATGTTTGGCAGTTGGTTAGTGGGCCTAGCTCTTTTCATTGCCCGGTGTGGTTAAAGCTTAGATAGGATCGGTGGTTGTTGTATGATCACATAGAAAAGATGCACGATGTTTAGCCTTTGTGCTTTTGTGACAGCCATTGGATTTTCCTATGTGGGCATGAAGTGGGCTCCTCCTGATTGGTTGTCGCATGGCCGCATGTCAAAGTTTCCTAACATGTGATCATGTGACTATTTGCCACATGTTCGCATGGGTCCCAGTCTTCTACAGTGTTCAGTTACTTGGTAGTTAAGTTTTCATTCTGTGACTTGGTGACCAATGGTTATCTCCTTGTCACTTGATTCTGGCAGTTAAGCGGCTAACATTTGGCAACTTGGCTAGTGGTTAAGTTTTCCTTAGTCGTGTGGTCATGTGATGGTGGGCCCAAATTTTCAAAGCTTTTTGTAGGTGGGGTCTCTTCAGTGGTGACTGCACTGGTGGTTATGTGGTGGCTTGTGATTGGTTGCCACATGATCACATGTCAAAGTTTTCTGACATGCGATCTATTGACACCTGTGCTGTGGTCCCACTGTCAGACGAGGAGGGTAGCATGGCAGATCTAGTGGTTGGCGTATGATCTCATGGGAGGTTTCAAAACCCATGTGATCATGTGCCTGCCATTCGATTTTGAAGTCTTATTTATAGGTGGCATCATAGTTGCAGAGTTAGAAGTGGGGTCTAAGCAGTTTGGTAGTCCCGATAAGTGTTTAGCGGCAGAGTTAAAAAGATTTCTTTGGTCGCGGGATCTCTAGACATTTTTAGTGAGAAAGGATAGTGTTGTCGCAAGGTCACTGAAGTATTTGGTGGAAATGATTTTCTTGTTGCGATGGAGAGACAGACTATAGTCGTTAGTTCACCAAATGATTAAGTGGGGCCGATGGGTTTATAAAGTGACTAAAAGGCCGATAGATCTCGTGGTTGTCATATTACCACCGGGGTAAGGTGTGAGGAAGATAGTTTGGTGAAGTGGCGACAGCTGTCAATCATGTTTAAAATCTAAAGCCCATGAAAGTGAGAGGATCAACGGCTGTGACTTAAAGCTAGATTAAAGTTTAAATGTGAGCCATTGATTCAAGGTTAAAACCATAAAGTGACCGTTGGGATTTGAATTCAAACTTGCAGAGAGTTTTTGCAATAGGAAGGACTAGTTTTAAATGTTTTAGCAGCCTGATTGGATTTGTTTGGTGGTTGCAAAGTGGTCCAAAGGCCTACTACTTGTTTGCAGAGACTTTTGTGCCATATGAAGGACTATTTTGATGCTCGAGGTGTGTTTGTAGGTGGCCGGTTTGTACTAGTCTTCATGGCAATTCCTAGTTTTCTGTCCTGATCTCAATGTGCTCATAATTGTAGATCTATTTGAGTTTTCCTCTCTCCTAGATTGGATGTGTTTGCTGCCCCTGAATTAAATACATGATTGTTTCTAGTAGGTTGGGTGGTTGAAACCCTAACCCTAGTCATCCGTAGCTTGTTGCAAATTTCCAAGATGACCAGGGGGTATAAGTTGCAAACTTTTTGAGTTTGCAAGGGTTCCAATTCTTTTGGTTTTGCTCCTAGATTGTTGATAGTGAAAATTCAAACAAGGAGAGCCCGGATCTAGGGTTTGTTTTCCCTTGTGCATTTTGTCATTTGGTAATGTATTGATTTTGCAAGTCTTAGTGAGAATATTTCTGGATTCCAATCTCATATTGGTGTATGTTTTTTTGTTTTGCTCTTGAACTCATATATGTTGATTGCATAAAGTTGGTTAGCATATGGTAAACAAAGAGTATTTTGGGGTTATCTTTGAGTTCCTAACAAAGTTAGGATTAAAGTCTTTAAGGTAAGTCCAGTGAGTTCATGGCGAGATAAGGATTTGATGTCCTAATATGTGAGTGAGGGGAGTAATAGGCAAAACACTTACTCTAAATCTATATGTGTTTGAGTTAAGGTTTTAGGATGATATAGGTTGTTAAGTGACTCTCCACCCTGGGATAAGGCACTGATCCATTCTCTAGAAGCAGTCCATCATTAGCAATCACACACACAATTAAATGATAAACCTTTCAGTCAGATAGTAAAGGGTATAGATATATATTGTTTAAAGAATCCTTTGAAGAAGTGAGTCAAGGGTACACCCGCCTGAGCATTGAGGCTCAAAGTGTAGGAGGATCTCCTTGATCCTTGTTAATTGGCCCTCTTCCTTGTAGACTTTGGAGTGGTGATAGAGTCAAAGTTTCATTATAGTTATACATCAAAGTATAAATCTACAAGTTTTGAAGATCAAAGGGAACAACCAACAAGCTGGCCTCTTCTTTTTGCTACTCCTCATGAGGTGTTTCAACTACCAAGACCCTAGGCTGCTCCAAAATAGCCTTTTGACTTGGTGAGATTTTTGCTAATTCATTTAATACCAGCTCCTTTTGTCCAAGAATCGCCAAGGTGTCCATCAAAGGTATGTTGATAGAGGTCTTCTTCATCTGCTCCACAATATTAAAGGCTCCCAAACTTACTTTAGACTACCCTTTTAGTGCAGCAACCTTTGTTTGTGTAGACACCAACTATGTAGCTGCCTTGACTAATTCTTTAGCCTCCGTTGGCTAGTTTAGAACTGGAGTTTGAACTACCTTAGGTTGTGGATTCACAACAAGAACTTGTTGACTGGTAGAGAGCATTTGTTCAACCTCCATAGCTTTCTTTTTAGATGTTGTGTTGGCTGCAACTGGGATATAGCTTGGATTATCACTTGCTGAAAAATTCACTCCACAAAAATCTTCCTTCTGAAAATTCACTAGTGCCACCTTGGGTGTCTAAACTTCATTTGCAGTAAATTTTTGGTTGTTGGATGATTTCCTATGGCATCGTTACATTGTTCTATACCACGAGGGCCTGAGCATAGCCATTAGGACACATCCCCTAGATGTGTTGCTAATTGCAAGGGCAACCCCATTGGTAATCTTGTGCCATGTTATTCTGGGCTATAGGAACTAGCTCCCTAGAAGCACTAGGAATGTTTGGATTATAAGGCTAGCTAGCTTTTTGATTATAACTTCTTGCTTGACCTTTCTAGCCTTGTTGGTATTGGGGTATGTTCTACTGGTAGTGAGTTTGATAGGGCTGCTGATAATGTTACTGATAGGATTGCTGGTAAGGCTGGGACTATTGCTTCTTTAGACTAACCACCTCATTAGTAACTATTTGCAAGGCCTTTTTAATCTCAGTCAGCTCCTAGGATTGATTCGCAACTGGGTTAGCAAATTTTTGAGGAGGAGTTTGGAGAGGTTGAATAGATGCCAAGGCTGGAATTACTTCAGGAACAAGATGAAGCTCTGGGAAAATAGGCATTGGAGGCCTTGGGGCTATCTTTCTAGCTTGGATTAGACTAGTTTTAGCTCTTATGGCAAGATCATATGCTGCTGGTAGATTATTCCCTCCCATGGATTGGATCATAATAGAGATATCACTGTTAAGGGCTCTTAGATAGTATAGAAAATCATGTTGGCTTGATGGTCTAACCATAGCTAGTATTCTATTCCAAGTTCTTTGAAATCTAAAGTTGAAATGCATCATGTATTCTTGAGGTGCTCTTTTGATAGTAGTCAAATGCTCAACTAATGAGAGGTGGTCTAATTTATCCTCAAACTGATTAGTTAAGGCCTGACCCAACCCATCCCAATTAGTTATTGAACCAACTACTAAGCATCTAAACCATTGCAATGCTTTTCCCTTGAGGGAAGCTACCAACAACCTCACAACTACATTATCCTGGGTTATATTATGCAAGGCACAAAGGGATGCTACATCTCTTATATACTCAATGGTTGAGGTCTAATCCTCTCCTATAAACATAGGGAGGCTCTTGAGGGCTGATATAGGTATGTCGTCATGCTACTACAAATTTAAAAGACTACCTTGATTGAAAGCTACAAAAAGATGCAATCTGGGTGAGCCATTGGAGGATTTAGGGGAACTTGAATTGCAGGGGCTGCCTGTATGGGTAGTAATACATGTATTAACTGGATTGGGGAAGCACTTGTAGGAATGTGAGTAGGCTTAGGAGTAGGATTGGGAGTAAGATTTGTAGATCTTGATGCACTCGCTTGGGCTTCTTTAGACTTCTTCTTAATAGATGGCAACTCCGTATACACAAAAGGATTCTTACTTTTCCTAGTTGGGATCCCACTCATAAGCTTATATACTAATCTACATAAAAAACCTTTAGAGTCACTAGGTATGATCTCAAAACACTGTCACTACACATACCACACAATAACTTGCATAAAAATTTCTAGGAAATAGACTCACTAAGTCTCTGTCCCACCGGGCGTGCCAAAAACTGTTGTCACTAAGGATTGTATCTTATTTTGCTAAGTAATGAACCCAACAATCCTATGAAACATGGGACTATTCTCAGGCTATAGGTAACCTATCCGAGAATAGACCTCCAAATTAAGGGCTGGCTTCCCTTTGGATCACTTGAAACTTATCTAAACTTAGAGGGAAAAGGGATGGAAAATGCTTTAAGGTAAACAACTGTAACTTCAAATGAAAGGTGATCAACCAAAATTTAAAAAGAAACTACAATTGATGATAAGTTTACTTTATCGGCACTCCAAATATGAACCACAACTCAATCCTACTTTCCTAACCCTTAATGAGATAAGGTACTTGGAATTCAGAAAGGAAGAACAACTTCACAATTCTGATATTTCTGATTGTACACAAATAACATCACTGAGCTAAGACAATCTCCTGAATGAACCATTGAATCCAAAATGCAAATTAAGGACATGAAAATATCACAATAATCTTAACATAAGATTTCAATAACAAAACCCAAAAAAGTAGGAAAACAGAAGGGTTAATTCTTATTGCTGGAAAGAAATTGGTAAAATTGTGTTTCTCAAAGCTATAACACTCATATCAGAGAGAAAAAGTGAAGAGATAACCTCAATCACCAAAAGTGAGAGGTATATGAACTAAAAAATAGGAATCTGCATTCAACTCCACTACCTCCTAAGAATAGAAAAGTCAAAATATGGACCCATGAGGCAGCATCATGCTTTGAATGTCAGATTCTTGGACTCCTAGGGGCGAGGAAAGTGGGGGCCTAAAATTAGACAATCAAAAATGACCATCACACCCATTAAGTCATGTTTTTATAACTGATATCTGACAAGGGCTCATAAAAATGCCACTTTCCTGACATCTTACAATGGTAAAACAATGACTTTTACATTAAAAACAATCCACTAAGACCTCTAATAGATACGATTACATTTTTAAAGGAAAGCCTCAACCAAAAGGGAAGCACATATTTTTAAAAAAATAGCATTAACATGAAATTTTCAACCTCCTAGGAAAACTATAGGTTACATGAAAAAGATGTAAAAGATCAACTCCCCAATAATGGGGGGATATCCATGTAATAATAAACATACATAACCTAAAGTATTGAGGCATTGTTAAAACAATTCGACCCTAAAAGATAGGGGAGGAAGAAAACAAAGATAATGACCATAATTCACAAATCTTCAATGTCACTACCACTGGAGCCTTCCCCCTCAACAACTGGCAACTTTCCATCTCCACTGGCAATCCACTGTAGCTAAGAATGGAAACAACAATCCAACTCTCGGTAGTATGCTATCAAGGTAGGCTTACTCTAGACAATCTTTTTCATTTCATGTTTGAGTGCACTGTGGCTATGGTAGCCGATATCACATTGTCTCTTTATATTCTTGCACTATAATTCTTGATATTGCTCTATGTATTGTGTTCCATGTTTGCATGCCTCTATATATTCATGATATATCTCAGCCTCTGTAGGTTTTGAGGGCATGTATAAATAGTGACAAATTGTTTCCATATTTCAAATGACTTCTCTCTCGGGCACCATCTCTATTTCTTGTTCACTGTGTATGTTTTATTTCTATATGATCTAGTCATATTTGGGGCACATGTTAGATGCTAATAGTGATGTTATTCACTGTCATCTTGTGGTACTATGCCTCTTTGCATTTGGGGTACTATTATTGGTTCTCACAGCATTTTCTAGGGCATGACATACTTCGATGTATATACTGGCTTTTCTTTTCATGTGTTTGGCCTCCTTGAGGGGTACGAGAAGTATATCTCTGTATTGCTTTAATGTTATATTCTCTATTACTTGATGTTGGATTCTAAGAAAGCTACATAAGCCCATAATCTTGTTGTGAACTAGGACACATCACACTTTGAGGTTCTCTGCTCCTTCTTTGTATTCATGTCTTTCACTTTCCATATAAATAGGGCATTGTATTTGATATGTCTCAAGGAAAGCCCAATGACCCATGGGTAGGGCACTGTGAATAGCTACTTTGTGATTCAGCCTCTAACTTGGTTTGAACTATATCCCAATGCATGACACATGCATTTGTATCATTTTGATATCATTGTCTTTGATTTTGAGTCACTAGTTATTGTAATGGCATAGCTTGAGAGCATGCTAGGGCATCATTTCATATTTTTTGTTGATGTATCAACCATACTATGATGGTGTCATTGCTCCTCGGCCTATGCCTCTTTACAACACCCATTGTTACATCTTTATGGCACTGAGCCTTGAGCTAGAGCACTGTGACTATTGGGGTATCATCTATTTATGTATTGACCACTGCTATCTTCATGCATCGCCCGAGCACACCAGGGAATCATTTGATATGTCTATTAATGCTTCTTTATTGATCACAGGCTATAGACATGATGCCATTACATTGTTTGGATGTTTATAGTTTCATTTATCTATCATGTTGTAATGTTCTTCTCATTCACTGATATAGCATTTTTAATCTCTTGGGGCTTCACTTGTATTCTTGAAGCATTGCAAATGGACCCAAAGCTATTATGATTTGTGTTGTTACTAGTTATCATGTTCTTGTTATTACACTACTTGATCACCATGCTCTGCTACTATGGGTGAGATATCTATGTTGTACTGTATTATGGAAACCCATTGCATTCTAGTTATGGCACCATACTTTGTGTTAAGGTATGCTCACTGTTTCAAAGCCCAAGAGCAATAATATCTCATCATTGTTTGATCTTTGTTACCTAGCCACTGGTACTACTTAGGCACTGAACACATATCATATTTTTTTGTTGCATCAATGTTTGAGGACTCCAAAGCCTAAGAGCAATAATATCTCATGAACCTCATACACTATGTTGCTATAGCATTTCTTAGCATGGTGTTAATCTCACTGCTATCTTTATTGCATACAGTTAGAGAACTATTATGGCACTATCAATCACTTAACCCACTTGATGACTCATTAGGGCATTGCATCCACTATTGAACATTTGGTCATTGCATTTGTTTGGCCACCATTCATTGTTGAGTGGAATCACTATATGTTTGATTGGACAATTGCTGATACCCTTTAGCTCTATTTTAGTGTAACATCATGCTATCATGTACCCCACCTTGACTTTATGTCTCCATGGCATGTTGTATATTTTAGATGCTTATGAAACAACAGTGTTAACATTGTGATATCATTGCCTCATGTTATGTTCCACACATGAGATGCTCTATTGGAGTACTAATGTAGATTAGGAAAACATCTATGCTGCAGTGTTTCTTATCCCTCACATAGATCTGTGTACCCTTTTATTGGCTCTATTTTCCTTTGATATCATGGTATCACTATTGGCTCATTAAATCATCATGTTCATGTTACAAGACATAGATTCTGTTTGCACCTTCACACTAGTATTTTCTTATCATGCTATGTAGCTTGATTGATCCCTATTGATGCTGAATCATCTGGATGCTCCTCATCTATACATATTGTGTGTGTCCTTGGCCCTTGATGTAGCCATGATGGAGATCATGAGGTTTCCCTATCATGATCTACATCAAGGGCCCAGATCATTCATGGAATTCATTATTGGATCAACTTCCCTATATTTGCACATGAAACAAAAATGTCAGTGAAAACATGATGCCTCTTTTGGTTCTTTGGATGATTCTCATGCACATGCCCTGAGCACAACACTTGTTAGAGGTGCATGGCTAAGTGTATGTATGCATTCTATGATATTGTGATACCATCCATTGGATCTAACCCATCTCATCTCTTCACTTCTTGCAGGTTCTGGATCTCAAGAGCTCACTGGATAGGACTAGATCCAAGCATGAATACCAGGAAATGTCTGGTACCCCCATATCAATTATTTCTTTATGTATATCTACACTCATCCATTCAATTCTGATAATGGCTATGCTCATGGCCTGTGTGAGCTTAGATAGATGCTTTTCTTTCTTTCAGTTCTTTACTTTTTGAACAGTATAAATGTCATAGATAGATGTATGTGTAGATGTAGATGCAATTCATTTCTTTTCCCTTTTCATGTACTTTGCAATGAAATGAACACAAATATCAAACAAGACCACCTAATAACACAAACTAGGTTATTGCAACTCATCTAGTAATTAGGCCTTCAAACTTAAGAATAAGCAAAAATATGACAATAGTTTCTTTTGGGGAGAAAATAACATGAAATTAATTTTTATCCCACATTACTTTAGGATGTCTTTCAATCATGTAAATAGGCCTTATAAACATGGTGTACTCTCATTTGGAGCATGTTATAAGATTATTTCATTGAAGTTATTTCTCTTGCTGCTAAGATATAGTGACTGGATTGTTCTACAGACAAATACTCTTCAAACCAAAAATAATTGGGTGAAACCCCACTACTTCAAAAATTGGTGGATTCACATAGAATTCACATCTAGACTTAATAACATAAATTTTGGTTCGAATAAGAAGCTATGATGAAAATTGAAGGTGACATGAATAGTGTTGTGAAAAATTTCATGAGCAATAACATGAATAGTATGATGAATAGTAACATGAATAGTTCTTTCAATAGTAACATGAAGAGTGCTTCTATACTAGTAATAAATAGCTATTTGGTTTAGTGATTTACCAGGCAAAAATCAAAACTTTCAGTGGCTATGCATTAGTATGTTTGCTTTCCCAACATCCATGCCTTCATCTATTCAATATGGCTACTTGAAGTAACTCCTAAAACTGATTTCAAAATCTGAAAGTTTACTATATATTATTCTAAAAATTTGAAAATTCATCTCCTGAAGAGACTATTATTGTATTTTATGGTTTAGTGTAGGAAGATTAGTTCTAGGTGCAAGTAGTCCTCCTACATATCTTTGTTTTCTATCTCTCTAGGGCCCAACACAATTTGGTGATATGTATCTTTATTTTCTTAGCTATCTACCAATATTGTATGACCAAAATTTCTCAAATATGATTTGAGATAAATAGTGAGAGGACTTTGTTGTTAACAAAAAGTAGGACAAAACTTTGAATAACTTGTAAATGCTTTGCCACTTGGGTGCACTTTTGAATTACAAAAAATTCCCTCGCATGGCAGACACTCCTAGGGAGGAAACCCCTCCTCCTCCCCTTGGAAAACCTCCTTTGACACCATTTCAACCCCTGTCTAACTCTGCCACAGTTCTTGGGTCAGGGTCCTTGGATTCCCTGCTTACCCCTAAGCCCAAGCCAGACTAGAAAGGCATGCTTGTGCGGACACAAACTACTGAGGTGGAATCCCCTTTTTGTGTGGAACGCATTACTAATGAAGGAAAGGAAATCCTTCTCCCTAACTCCATTGTGGATAGAACTATGGGGGATTTACACCTTTCCTTGGTTGGACGCTTGTTCAACTTTAGACCCACCATCAATATGGTGAGGAAATGGGTGGGTATCAACTAGAAGCTGAAAGGAAGTGTGGAAACTTTAGCTATGCCAGGTGGTCTTTTCCTTTTCAAATTAACAAAGGAAGAGGACCTTTACCTCATCCTCATGGGTTCCTAGTTATATGGTAAGAACCTCCTCACTCTGCTAAGTCGAAGCCATCTTTTGACCCATCTGCTGACCTAAATAAGATGGCCTATGTTTGGATCTATCTCTTAGGTCTTCCACTTGAGTTTTGGGATGAACAGGTCATCAAATCGATAGGGAACTCTTTTGGTCATTTTATCTTTGCTGACCTAATCACCCTTTCAAAGTCTCATTTAGTCTTTGCCCACTTTTGTGTTAATATCCCCATTGACAAGACACTCCCAAATTTTTCTATCCTCAAATCTAAACTGGGGAAATGGTCTCAGGCCATTATCTACGAGAATGATACCTTCTTTTGTCAAGATTGTAATGCCAAAGGGTACACTAGGAAGGACTGCAAGGCACCCAATCTACTAGAGTCAAAACTTAATAATGTTGTTTCTTCTTCCCCCATAAAGACCATAGATGTTGCTGCTCTAGTGACCCTTCTAACAAAGGAAAACCCTCCATTGTTGGGGGATGTCTCCTTGAGTAGTCAGGTGGAGGATGGATAAATACCAGTAGGTAGGGCTTCCAATGAGGAAGGAGCTTTCTCCCCTCATAGTCCATTGGATACTAAACATTATGTCCAAGATGATCTAATGCTTATGAGAATTACAAGATTGCTTCTTGAAACACCACCTTTGGAGCTAGTGGATGCCCCAGTGATGGAAGTGGTTCTTAACACCTATGATAATGGCCCTCAACAAGAAGCTTGCAGTACCCTGGTGAGGTCTGGTGAGACTTTGAAGAGTGAAGATAGAGAATGGAAAACCCAACACAAGAAGACAAGGAACAAAAAAGTTGATGTTAGAGTGGACACAAAACCAGGATGACCATCTGACAGGATCAGAAGACAAAGGTGCACAACAAAGGAGATTGTTGTTGGTAGGTAGCAAACCCTCAACCTCACACACAAAGGTAATAAATGATTATCTTCTCCTAGAACATTCAGGGCTTAAATAATCCCTAGAAACATCTTATTGTTAAGTAGTACATTATTGATTATAGAGTTGATATTCTCCTTATACAAGAAGTTAAAATGTCCTATAGTAATTTTGATTATCTTGTGGCACGGCTATGGCCTAGGGCCATGTTCTTTTATTCAGAGGCTAGTGGGGCTTCTGGAGGGATTTCTACTCTCTAGAACTCATCTAAAGTCAAAGGGGATGCTATCAACTTTTCCCACCATCATTTGGTAGTTTCCTTCACTTCCCTGGTGGCTACCTAGCAGTGTTTTAATATTTATGCTCCTAATTCTCACCAGGGTGGAAAGGAGGTCTGGGAGTAACTTTCATCCTCCTTTCTCCCCCTACAAGGCTTAAATTTTTATGGCAGGGGACTTCAACTCCCCTCTATACCCTTGTGAAAAGTGTGGAGGCATTATGGATTTCACAAAAGGCATGGGGGACCTATCCTGCTTTGTCAGCTTGAATGGCCTCCATGATGTTGATCTCAAAGGTAACCCCTTCACCTAGACCAATAATAGGAAGGGAAACTACCTTATTTAGGTGTGGTTGAATAGGGTCCTAATCTCTTTTTCTTGGGGTTTGGGTCCTTCCTGCTCTCTTTCTGCCCTCCCTAGAACCACCTCTGATCACAACCCTTTATTTCTTAAGTGGATGGATTGGAAGCACCCCTATCATGCTCCCTTCAGATATGAAATAATGTGGACTTCACACCCCAACCTCCAAGATAGGATCTAGTAATGGTGGTCTACCTTGATCAAGGGTTTGGCCATGTTTAGAGTGGCCTCTAAATTGGAAATCATCAAGGGAGTTGTTAAAGGGTGGAGAAAAACTACCTTTGGAGATGTCTTTCATAAAAAAAAAGCCTTGGCTGAGAAATTGGAAACCCTACAAGGGTAGATGGCTGCTGGAAACTTATCGACTAACTTACTCAATGAGGAGGAAGAGACCAAAAAAAATTGGAAGGCTACTCTTAATAATGAGGAAGTCTTCTGGAAATAGAGGTCCAGAGTGTTGTGGCTCAAAGAGGGAGATTGCAACACTTCTTCCATCAATCTGCTTGCAAGAACAAGAGATGTAATTTCATTAGCACTCTTACTTATAATAGGGGGAATGAGATCTCTGACCCTACTTTTCTAGGGAATTTAGCTATGGACTACTTCATTAACTCCTTTTCTAAAGTCAATACAGGGAATTTTGAAATCCTCCAAAATCAACTTATCTCTATTTTACTGAAGGTGATCACTAACACCAATAATAACTCCTTCCTCTCCAAAGTCACTGATACAGAAGTCTACAAGGACATGTTTTCTATGGGATCCTTCAAAGCCCCTAGACCTGATGGCTTCCCCTTGACTTTTTTCCAATAATTTTGGATATTTTTGGATATGATGACTCATGTAGACAAGGACTTCTTCAGAACTAAGAAAATTCTCAAATAGCTTAATGACACCTTTATTGCCCTTGTGCCTAAGTGTGATGAGCCCAAAACTATGGAGGAGTTTAGACCCATTAGTCTTTGTAATACCCTATACAAAATCTTCTCTAAAATTATGGTCAACAGAATCAAACCTCTACTTGGAAAATTCATTAATCCCAATTAGAAAGCTTTTGTCCCTGGTAGACAAATCTTGGATGCAACCATCACCACTCACAAAATCTTGCACTCTATCTATCAAGGTAAGGCTACTGGCATGGCACTTAAGCTTGACATCTCTAAAAACTATGATAAAGTCAATTGGACCTTCCTCTATAAGGTCCTAGCTGCCTTTGGCTTTTATTAAGACTTCATAACCTTGATGAAAGCCTATACTGAAACTGTCAGATTCTCTATGCTGCTCAATGGAAAATTGGGTACTAGATTTGCTCCTACCATGGGTCTTCACCAAGGGGACCCCCTATCACCCTACCTCTTTATCCTTCTTGTTGAGGTCCTAGGTCATAACATGATGCATCTGGCACATTCTAGAGAAATTGAGGGTATCAAACCTGCTTCTGGTCTTCCCTCAAAAGTCCTGTAGTAGTTAGTGGATGACACTTTCTTCTTCGGCACCTCCTTGGTTTTGGAGGCTAGGGTGTGGAAGCTTATGCTTGACAAATATGCTACTGCATTGGGTCAACACATTAACTACCACAAAAGATGAATATTCTTCTTCAACACTGAACCTATGGTTCAAATAAATATTTTAAGAATTCTTGGCTGCCAAGTTGATTTGCTCCCTATGACTTACCTTGGTCTCCCTCTTACTATGAAAGATGTGAAGAATTAGTTTTGGAACTCCATCCTTGAATGAACCCAAAGGAAGCTGGCTGGATGGAAAGGTAAATTACTTAGCAGTGCTGGTAAGATCCAACTCCTTGCTACTTCTCTTCAAGGTATTCCTGTCTATTTCCTTTCCATACTCAAAATTTTAGGTTTGATGGCTGACAAGTTGGAAAAGATACAACAAACCTTCCTCTGGTCAAGGTCTAAAGAAAAGAGAAGGCTCCCTTTGGTCAGTTGGGAAAAGGTCTACCTCCCTAAACACTTGGGGGGCCTAGGGCTGAGAAGAATTAACAATCTCAATAGGGCCCTGCTATCCAAGATGTCTTGGAACTTGGTCTCAGGTTTTTCTGACTAGTGCCAAATTATGGAGGCTAAATACCTTGATGGGGGTCATTTCTATAAGCTCCTTATGGTACAAGGACACCTGAGAGGCTTCAAAATTTGGAACAATATCCTTAGGAATAAAAGTATTCTGGAAAAAGGGACTATATGCAAATTGGGCAATGCCAGGGACATTAGGTTTTGGGAGGACCCATGGTTACCTGATGGTATTCTTGCCTCCACTTGTTTTTCCCAATTAAGAAACATTCTTATCCATGGGGTGGGCAGCCTCATCTCCAACTTCATAATCAATGGCAGATGGATCAATATTATCCCTTTCCTAAGGGATAGACCGCATATCCTCAATCTGGCTACTAAGCTCAATACCTTGATCCACTCTATCAACATTCCCCTATTTGATGGGCCTAATAGATGCCTATGGCATCATAGCCAACATGGTGGCTTCATGGTCAAATTAGCTTATAATTAGCTCACCACAGAAATTACTGACACTACATCCTGGAAGAAGGTATGGCAACCACAACTTATCCCTAAGGTTAACTTCTTCTAGTGGATAGTGCTACATGGTAAAATTCTCACTTTGGACAACCTCACCAAGAGGGGCTTCAATCTTTCTAACAGCTATTGCCTATGTAAAAAAGAGGAGGAAATTATAAATCACTTATTTATTCATTATTATTTTGCGACTGAGGTTTGGTAGAAGATTATGACCCATCTATACATCATGTGGGTCCCTAATAGGGATATTCATGATTGGTTCCACAACTGGCTCTTTCCTTCCCATGACCCTTTGATAAAGTTCATTTGGAATCAGGCCTTGCCCATTTTTTGCTGGTCCCTCTGGAAGGAACACAATAATAGGATTTTCAGAGATACTAAACTAAATAGCATGATGGTGTTCCAACTCAGGCTTAAATTACTTCAATAAAGATTACTTTTCACCCACTGGAAGACTCCAAGTCTCTCACCCTCTATTTGGGACCACAAAATTTCCATGAACTAGGGCATGGATAAGGGATTGGCCAAATTTGATAACACCAAGATTGTTGTTTGAAATGCCACTATCTGGACTCCCCCCAAGCTACTTGGCACAAACTAAATTTTGATGGCTCGGTCTGCAATCAACTCCAAGTTGGTGTTGGTGTCATCCATGATCACAATGGCTACTTAGTGGCAGCCTATGCTAGACCCCTACATAACCACACTCTCAACCACACTGAGGGAATGGCTCTCCACTAGGGGTTGAGATTTTCCATGTCCATAGGCTGCACCAACATTGCTATCGAAGAAGACTCCAAAACCATAATTGATGCTTCCAGGGGTATCTATAATGTTGGTAGGAAAGTGGATAGTATTGTTAGTGATATGCATGACATTATGGATCACATGTACAGGGTTACTATCATGCATATCTACAAAGAAGGCAATAGAGTTGCTAACACCATGGCTACTACCGATATGCATCTCAATGGGCTTCAGTGTTGGAGAGCCATTAGTTGGCTTCCTCAAAATACTCAAGATCTACTTAGGTGGAAAATGAGAGAAGAATTTGAATTTCATGAAGTTTAAAAAGGGAAGCTTGAGCGAGACACCTTGTGGTGGGGCCGGGTGCCACCACATTTTTGTGACCCCTATCACAACCTCTTTTGCTTGCCACATGGCTCTTGGTGACCATAACTTAAATTTTGAAAGAGGTCTGATGTGGCATATGGGCACGAAACTTCCTATAAATGGCCATCATTACTTTAAATGGGCTTTGTGTAAAAATAAATCTTCAGAGGCTATCAAGAGATACAAAGAATATTTTTCTAATGATATTTATGGGTTATCGTGTACTTCCCACATTTTAACCCTGGTGGCCTCCACGAAAAGGATTTACGAACCCCAAGAAAATCAAACCCTTAACTACTCTCTATGGCTTGACATGATTTCAAATCCCTAGTTTGGTTTTCTTTTTGGCATTCTCAACTTTTGTTTTGTGAATTTTCATAGAGCTAAGTCTAGTGAGAGAGATCCTTCCTCTGGTCTTCCTCTAGTTTTTGGGTTTTACAGTAGGCGGCTCAGGGGGAAGAATATGGGTGGAGATAGGAAAAGAATTGAGCCTAATAGGATTGAGGAGGAATTATCCTCTGATCCCATGGTTATGTATTTTTGCAAGGAGGGTGGCATCCTACCTTTCATGGAATCCCTCGAGGGTCATGATGAAATGATATCCAAACATGGTACCAAAACTTGGAATGAAGGGCAGGTCACCATTAATGGCATCACCTTCCAAATCAATGAGGAGGTCATTGGCTAGGCTACGTGAATGCTGACCATGGGAAGGAAATGGAAAAATACTCCTCAGACTCAAGCAAAGTCAGAGTTTGTGCAATTCTTCAAGGATGAAGTTACCCCTTCTCCGCTAAATGGTGGCTATAGTGTTTTTGAGCTCCCGGAGTTCTGGCCTAAGATATGCAAGCTAGTGATGAAATATTTCACCTTGGAGGGCTAGTTTGGTACATTTTTTAACTATCATCTCCCCTTTCTAAACCATTTTTGGCATAAGTTTTTAATTTCCTTCCCCTTTTACCTTATGCATTCATTGGATACTAACATGAAGGCTATGAATAAGGCCATATCCCTTGGAAAAACCCCCATCTATCTCCATCAGGTCCTTATCCTCCACTTATACAATTTACACATTTCCCTCTGCCCCCCTCCGCCTCTACAAGTTTCCCACACCTCTCACCAACCCTTGTCACCTTCGATTTCTCTCAACTAGGGTTTTCCCTCCCCTCCTAGGTCTAAAGGTGGTATGACCCCTCCTTCAAGCCCCAATTCTTTTGAATCCCAACCCACCACTAGCTCTCAAAAGCACACCATGTTCCCTTGAGATAGCTCTCAACCCCCTCCCAAGAAGCATAAAAAGATTATTATTAATCTAGACTACCCCCAAACCTTTGAGCCCCAACCCACCTCTACCCATCGCTCCTTCTACCTTGCTAAAGAGTAGGGGAAAAGAGCTATCAGAGAGCTCATGAGTCAAAAGGATGCTTCTACTTAGGAGGATGGTTCTATGGGCTCTCCCAGTAAAGAGGGCTTGGGTAATGAGACTAAACAGGTGGAAATCAAGCTAGATGGGAACATCTAAACCAATGTGGATGAGGAGGAGATGAAGGAAAAAGACCCCAGTGCAAATAAAGAGCATACTGGAATTGGCCTGATGGGGAGAATTAAGTACCAGTTCACCTCTATAGAGAATATGGTGTCTAAACTAACCTAGGACCTAGAAGCTACAAACAAGCATCTAACGGATGTCAGTAAGTTTGTGCTTAAGGTGATGCATGCGTTTGCCACTACTCTCTACCTCATTAATGAGAAAGACTCAAAGGACAAGGATTTTGTTAAAGGTCACCAAGAACTCTTCAATTTCCTGAATAAAGAGTGGGTTGACCTTCTCTTGTTGAAGTTCTTATGGGATGGAAAATAGCTCTATGGCTATCTGTGAACGGGAGGGGGGTGAATGATGTTGTTTCATCACCTCTCTTTTGGCTAGATTTAGTTTATTTACATATGCTCAAAACTTTGAATTTGGTTTTTAGCCCTGCTTGGCACCTGGTTTGGTTTAAGTTGAACAATTTCAAAACCATTTTGTGGATGTGTGATACTCTATGAATGTGGTGGTTTACTTTTTGCTTCTTTTTTTATTTATCATGGTAGACTTTCTTGCCTCAATGCTGCTCTCTATGGTGAATTAATTTTCTATTAATTCACATAGTCAGCCTCTTTTTTCTATGGGTTAGCACCCTTTTGTTGTTTCTTTTTCCAAAAATAGAAAGTAGGACAAGTGTTTGATGTAATGTTTGTGAAGATCTAATAGCTATTGCTAGATATTATGATTAAATAAAATATGTTGGATTAAATGTCATTATTGTATGGGTTTTTCTTCATAATATAATGACTTGCAATGACAATAGTTGAATGTTCATTTCACACAAGTGTTTTCTAGCTTGTGCATTACAAAATTTTGAGACTATTATGAACTTAGGTATCAAATCATAATTACAATAAGACAATAGGAGCTCAAAAAATTTAGACCAGACCTCACACACCAAATATTTGATATTATGTCTATGTGGTATCTCTAAATATTATTGATTATTATAGTATGTAAACTATTTGTCATATTGCCATTGTATAATGACTGAACATTTTAGAACTTTATAGTTATTTGATAAAATTTATCAGGAGTATTTGTTAATCTAGTTTGATGTAAAATTATTGGTAATGTTTATTTTCCTAGAATGTCTTAAAACCTGCCTTAATCAAGAATAAAAACCAATTATTAATCTCAAAGATCAGTCTATACTGGCATAGCACATCAAGTGTTTGATGAAACATCTATACAATTAAATTAAAAAATCAGGACAAAATTTAGAAGGGATCCTATAGTAGTATCAGAGCCTTGATTCTTCTAACCTATGGGTAGAAATTAGTTTATTTCAACTTCATATTGTACACACTAAGATTTTCAGTTCTCTAAGTCATTTCTTCCAAGAGAATCCATGGATTGGAGACCTTGATAAATTGACCTAGAGCTCCCTAGGCATGGAGTGCAAGATTTTTAAGAATGCTCTCAGCTAGAGCTATTAAGCCTATAACCTTGCTAGTAAACCATGCAATGGGAGATTCAAAGAGACAAGGGAAAGAATGCCAATATCCTCAAGAATCAAGATGGAAATGCAATGCAATGCTATGCTAGAATGAAGATGCAAGAATGCAACTAAGCTATGAAAATGAGAGTATTACAAGTCTTTGCTAATTAAGCTATGTGAGCTAAGCTAGAGCTTGAAAGGAAATCTAAGCTAAGAAAGCATAAACATGAAGCTATGATGCAAGAATGAAAGCTAAAAGCAAAAATATCTCCAAAGCTCCAAAGTCACCAAGAAATCCTACAGCATAAGATTAGTATTCAAAACTTGGATCCTATAATGAGAAGAGAGCTCTTCTTTTATAAGAAATGAGAATCAATAGATGATGGAGATTAAGAGGCAAAAGATTTGGTCAAGGGTGGAATTCGAAAGAGGGATCAATCCATGTGCACAAGTCTCCTCCAATGAGAGTGAAGTGTTGACTTTTGAGCCTCATGTGAGACAAAAAGGCCTTTTCTTCTTTTTATAAAATAAAAATAATGCTTTATTTGTGCAACTTAGGATAAGAGGAAAAGTGGGGGCTTTTTATTTAATAAAAGGGGAGGGAATTCCTTTTGATTAAATAAAGACTTAGGGTAAAATGGTTAATCCATAGAATATAATCGAATAAATAATAGAATTAGGATTTGATCAAGAATAAGCAATTGATGAATTTAGCAAATAATGCTAGAAAGGGGCTAATAGTCTAGATGACCATTTTTGGATGATTAAATTTTCCCCTCTTTGACTAATGTGTGACTAATCTAGGAACACATTACATCAAAGAAAAGTTTAGCCAAGAAGGTAATAGATAGAGATCTGACTCCAAAGAATGAAGTGCATAGAGATAGCAGATCCTACATGGTCAGCCTGGTAATGATAGTACTGAACACTTAGGAGAGAGATAGACAATATTAGGACTCGAGATGAGAACTAACATGTCAAGCACCAATAGATAGATAGATCGATCAGAGAAAATGGAATGGTCAAGCATATGCTCTGGAAAATAGGTGATAGAGTATGATGTGTCTACCCCCTCAAGATCAAAATTGAGATCAGGTAGAGGGAATGGACAAGAAAGAGAAACATGATCAAATCACTAAGAATCATAATTGAAGATGAAAAGATGATAGGATAACCATCAAGCTGTGAAGATATGCCCCAGTTTGACTAGGCTTAACCGAGAAAGATATAGGATAAAAATGAAGTCAAACCTCAGAGAGATGAAGTAAATGAAAATGACTGAAAGACTAGAAGGTTGAGAGAGATGGGGATGAAGAAATGAAGATGCCCTAGTGAAGATCAAATGATCAGGCCTCAAATGGTCAGCCAACTATGCAAAAGAAGGAGAAATTTTGAAATGTGATTTTTACTATCATGATGATCTCAGATTTTTATTTCGATCCAAAAAATAGATCTAGGATGTCGAAATTAGCCAGGGGTGCAATTTTCACAAAATTTTGAGATGTTTCAAAAATTTGGTCAAAATGCCATATTAGGTCAAGAATAGAAAAGGATGTGATATGAAAGACAAGAAGTGAAAGACATGATCGAGAAGAAATGAAAGGTGAGCACGGTTGACCAAAATGTTCAAGGAAGATGAAAGGAGAGCTCTCTCTCATATGCAAGATGCAAGACTAAACTAACATGAACTTAAGAATGCAAGCTATGATGAAAAATAGTTTACTTGCAAGGTTACAAAGCCATTAGTCTCTAATAATAATCATTGAGCATTATTGGTACCATCACAAGATCATACAATGCACACTAGTATAACTATATGAATCTAAATATGATCTATATCAGATAGGTATGTGGGAATCGCACCTAGGCATCAAAGACATATAGGTCAAGATGACTAGTGCAGTGAGGTTCCCTAAGTTTAGTATAGAAAGATTATGCTCGCATTGAGACACAAGAAAGTCAAGATGACTATAAGAATACACTTGAGGAAACAGTCAAGGATAATACATTGTAGATCCTAGTGTCAAGTGGAACAATCATGAATAATCATGATAGTTAAGATCAACAAAATATACCCACAAGAAGAAAACAAATAAAACATGTCCTCGTGCCCCCAGTCTTCTAGCTCGACATCATCAAAAACTATTAGGGAGAGAACACTTAGCAAAGAAATCATCATAGAAAGTACACAAAGAAATAAATTCAAACATGTCTCAGCAAGTCAAGTGTTTAAGTGCGTGTGTGTAGGTCATAGAGTCAAACTTTGAGTATCACATCTACTAGTGGAAAATATTGTATCATGGTAGACTGTGGGTAGGATATCTGACAAGTGTTGAGAAACACTCGATGCTAGTGAAGTGTTGAAAAACATAGTTGGGGAGGTCTTAAAAAACACCATTGGAACCAAGTTTCCCAAGAAACCCTGACACACAAAGAGACCCAAGATAAGCTAGAACAACATATGCCCCCTAGACTAAGACAAGAGTCAATTCCAGGCTAGGTAAAGAAAGAAGTGGAGTGAATGAGTGCCATGCAAGACTGATAGACATAGGTGCCAGGGTTTCAAGCAGTGCCTATATCCAAGTTTTCACCACTTGATAGTTTTTTAATTTTTTCAATTTTTTTTGTATTTTTGCTACTAAGGCACCTATTTCTAGGTGTTCACCAAGCCACTTTTTCTATTTTTTTTATTTTTTTGCAATTTTTGATGATTTTTTTTTTGTATTTTTTCAGGACTTTTAATGCTTTTTAGGATTTTTTCAGCATCATATATGAATTTTTTTGAATTTTTTTAGGATGAAATAAAATATGTACAAAGAGCGCAAGAACCTTAGGCATAGAACTTCTTTAGATGTAGAACATTGATAGGCTCTCTAAGCACTTCTCCCTCAAGTGTAGATAGTTGGTAGGCCCCGAACCCAAATGCTATTGTGATGATATAAGGTCCTAACCAATTTGGCTCATACTTGCCTTTGTACTCCCTATTATGCTGATTTTTAGAATTTTCTTTGAGAACTAGCTCACCCACTTAGAACTCTCTAGGATGAACTTTCTTATTGTAAGTAGTAGACATTCTCTTTTGATAGGTGTGCATGTGATCAAAGGACACCTTGAGGAATTCTTCCAAGGTAGTGACCTCATGCACCCTCATGGCCCTCTGGTCTTCATTGATAATCAACCCATGGAGAGAGACTCTTAGTGAAGGTATTTCAACCTCTAATGGTAAGACAGCTTCAAAACCATAGACCAAGGAAAAACATGTTGGACCTGTAGAAGTGCAGATAGAAGTTTTGTAAGCCCATACTGCAGAATTGATCTGTAGATGTCAATCCTTGCTTGATTTATGTACTATTTTGTGGATAATTTTCAACAATGTTTTGTTTGAGGCCTTGGCTTGGTTGTTCCCTTGAGGGTAGTAAATAGAAGACCAATGTTGTTTAATTTTGAACTTTTTGTACAAGTGCTTCAGGTCTTTGTTTTTGAACTAGCCACCATTATACGTGACTATGGAAGAAGGAATACCATAGCGGCAAATGATGTGATTCAAAATAAATAGGGAAACATGTTTTCTCGTAGCTGCAGACAGTGGGACAGCTTCAACCCATTTAGTGAAATATTCAGTAGCTGTAATGATGAACTTATGCCCACTCAAAGAACTAGGATAAATTTTGTGTACCAAGTCAAAGGCCCATTGTTGAAATGGCTAGTAGTTAACATAGGGAATAAGCTCATGTCCAGGAGCATGAATGAGATTCTTGTGTATTTGACATTTCTTGCAGGACTTGGCATATTAAACAACATCATTTTGCATGGTAGGCCAATAGTAACCAACCCTAAGCAATTTCTGAGCTAGCGCAAGACCACTTGAGTGTGAACCACATATGCCATCATGGACTTTAGCCAGCACTTTTTCTGACTCCTCTATTTCTAGACACCTAAGGAGAGTTCCATTTAGACCCTTCCTATACAAGTCACCATAGACGAGGGTAAAGTGTGAGGCATTGCGGATGAGTTGGTGCTTCTCATTGCACGTTAGATTTTTAGGGATAACTTGACCTCAGAGATAGGAAAAGATGGTGGCATAGCGGGATGAGTCATGGCCGACCACAGTGTAAATGACATGGTCATCAGGGGAATTATAGGTAGGATAATGCAATTCTTCCACTAGGAACTCAAAGCGTGATTTGTGCTCTTCTAGTTGCAAAATGGATGCCAAAGTAGCCATGTCATCAATATCCTTATTCTTAGCTCTAGGAATTTTTTGGAATGTGACAGATGTAAAATAATTCCTTAGTGAGCCTACCATCTTCTTGTAGGGAATCAACTTGTAATCCTTTGTTTGGTAATCATCATTTACTTGGTTTATGACAAGCTGAGAATCTCCAAGATATGCAACTCAGTGATCCTCCATTCAAGGGAAAGCTTAACACCATTTAGAAGGGCTTCATATTCAGCTATATTATTGGTGCATGGAAAGAGAATCTTATAGGATTTAGGAATGGTGTATATGTGAGGGGTAATAAACAAGATTCTAGCACCTGCCCCATTCTGTGTATAAGAACCATCAAAGAACATTTTCCATGCACACCCTATGATATGCATGACTGAAGCATCTGGGAAGTCTATCTCAAGAGGACCATTATGTTAGAAATAGGGAATAATGAGGGGGGGGGGGGGTGTGAATTAGTATTCTACAAACTTTATCTTTTGACCAATTATGGATATAATAGATTATCTTTATACATGCATAACATAAGAAGCTAAACAACATGCATAGTGATAAATCTAAAGAACTCATAACACATTATTTGTTCTCGAGGAAACCCTAGCCTAGGGAAAACCCCGGTGGGGATGGTACCCACAAAGATCCACTAATCAAAAGTATCCTGTTAAGGATGTTGACCCTGTTAGGAGTCTATTACAAGCATATAGTGTATTAGTCTTGATTAAGGGACTATAGGCCTTGTTAGAAGCCTCAACCCTATTAGGAGTTGGTAATACAAAATGTGATTACCAGATGAGCCCACTGCCCAAACAAGTAATGTACAATATACACTGATTACAAAAATAGGTTAAGGTACATAACCTTATACTACTTGCATCAATATCTCTTCACTACTCTTTCACTATCGAGGTTACATATGCATCATATATTTCACATCATATCACTGCTTCATTACATTTCATTACTTCATCATAAATCTATGTCAACTATATTTTTATTACAATTACAATTACATTTATACAAATAACTTTATCCAAGAGTGAACATCTAGGATGTCATCACTTTATATTGTTAAGTTATTATTTTGATAAACAAAATAATCCCTTAACTCTTTACTAATTTTGTCTTCATATTCTATCCTATCGGCTTGATATTATCTTCAGTAAAATTATCATAACTTCTTCCGTACATGCCATACTAACTTTCACTCTGAGATGGGTGTTCAATAGTCATCATAGAGTGTATGTTCAAGTGTGCAAGCACAGAACTTACTCCAATCAACATCACAAACAAAAACTATGTCCAGGTTCACTGGTAAAAATATTGTCTCACACTTAGACAAATTTGCAATGCACTTTGTCATACTTGCTCTCTAACCTGTGCGATCTTCATGTGGATCATATGTTTCCATAATGACAACATCTATGTAATCAACTTAGCCAAATTGCCAACAATCTCCCCCTTTGTCATTGGTGGCAACATATGAGAAAATTGCCTTAGTGTACAACTCAAAATCTCAAAATTATGGCCATAGTATAAAATATATACTATCCTTATAACTCCTCAAAAAATATTATCTCTAATATAGTCCTCCCCCTAGGAGTATCAATCCTTATCATATACTATCAATTTTCTGCTATATATATCTCCCCCTTTGACAACAATGACAAAATAAAGGTAAGGAGGGTTACAAAACTATATCTCAAAAAGATTATACCTCAATTCATTATTGCAAAGCTGGTAGGCTTGCAACACAATCTACAAAATCTATCTTCATATCTTCTATCTCCTTCTCCCATGATTTCTTAATGGAATCTACCACATTAAGTAGTGTGCTTAGTCCATAAGATGCTATTTCACATGCTTGGAGATTTTCAAAGTTAAACTTCTAAAAAGATGTCTTAGTTGAAGGACATTCTTCCAACTGCTCTTGAATAATGCTTAACTTCATAGAAGTATGCTCTCTCAAAAGAGTGAATCTTTTCAATTTTCTATCTCTCTCATCTTCCACAACTCTAATTTCATCATATAGCTTCTGAACTTTCTTCTCAACATCACATACCCTCACATTGGGGCTAGAAAGAAGGTTAGTTTCATTCTAAATTTCTACTTCCTTCATCTTCATCTTCTGATCTTCTTCTACTATCAAGGTCTCTGATTTTGTACACTATATGTACAAAGATTTTCCTATTTCCAAATGCTTCCTCAAGTCCTTGATACAAATATCAAGATTATTGATATCATTCCTAATATTCTAGCTGATGTTCAAAAGCATCCTGGCCTCATAGGCTACTTGTGCTTTCACTTTTGCAATATCAAAAAAGTTTGTGAATTCATTGTCAAAAGTTCTCATTACCTTCTTTTCTTTCTCCATAGGATCTACTTCTACAATTTGTGTAGTTACAATGCTTTGTAACTTCTCAGTAAGTTCCTTCAGACATCCTTCAAGACTTTTCACTTTCTTATTCTTGCCAATGATTTTATTCAAGGATGTGATCAATTCCATCTGATCATCATCATCTAATTCCTTTCCCAAATGCTCAATCATAGATCCAATTTGATTCTTATTTCCAATCTCAGGAGTAAGATTGATATCTTCTTTGGTGGGAATGGGTACTTGTTCCTCTATTACTATTGTCTCTATTATCTCTTCTCCTTTTGTAGTTTCTTGTTCTTCAAAAGTTGAATTGTCAAAAATGTTCTCCAAATTCTTAAATACATTATCATCAATATCCAAGGTTATTTTTGTTCCTTCTACATTCATGGTTTCATCTTCAATGTTAATGGTTGGAGGAGAGGGAATGTCCTCTTGTTCTATCACACCTACTTGCTCTGCTGCAACTGATGGTTCTCCAACATTTTCTATCATAACTTTGACTATTTCTTTCTTTGTCTCAGAATTAATTTCTTCATATCTACCTCCCATAATTTGAATGGTTCTCATTTTGGTTCTTAGATGGGTGCTTAAGGCTTTCATGATCTGACCAAAATGTGTTTCATCTCTTACTACACAAAGCTTCCTTACAAGATTTTCTCTGATAGTTGTGTCCTCCTCTATTGCTCTCTTCTTCCTATTCACAAGTTTATTATATAAATCATTAGGTATCTATCCTTGAATTGTATCAAACTTTTGATTAGCCAAAATCATATGCTTTACCACTACATTCTCTAGATTAAGTCTGTATGTATAATCATAAAGATCATAGTACTTGTTCATTCTAGTAAAGTCTCCATCTTCAATGATCTGCTCATTAAGCTTCTCAACTTTTGGTTTCCAAGCTTTCTTCTTAATAGTAGTGACATCATCTTTTATTTCTACAATTTTTCTTGGAACTGGTTGCACTAAAGTTTTATGTCTCTTTCCTGGTCCAGTAGCACTTTCCTTTACTCTTTTGCTAGGTGTGGAGGAAGTGGATCTAGTGGACATCTTTGCTTCTCAATCCTTCTTAATTTCTTCCACTTTCACCTTCACTTGTGGTTCTTCCTACTATACTACAATTGATGATAAAGGTGGAATAGACAAACTTCATTTTGTCCACACTCTTTGATTGCTACTGTTATTTTCTTTTCTACTAAAAAATCATGCTCTATCATCCCTATATCTTTTAGGATTTTCTTTATAGTGCTCTCAAATCTTTTCTTAGACTATTTCTCTTCAATTAAGGTCTTTGCGGAGTTGAAGCTCTCCTCAAAGGTTCCAAACCTATTACACTAATTGTCCAACTTACACTTAAGTAACCTACTAACATACTCTTATGTCTCTATCTCAAATATCTCATAGCCAAGAGGGTATATGGACTCTATTCTAGGTTCTACTGCTTCAATATAGGTAAAGTCATTTCCACCATAAAACATATGTCATCTTTATACTTTTCAACAAGAGACTTTGGGATCCTTGATCTGCTAGACACAATATTCTAAAATGTCTTGATTACCAGTATTGCACTCTCATTTACCTTGTTAATAACATGTCTTACGTACACAAGTTTAATCCTTTCCATTGTATTTTTTCCATCATTCTAGTCATTTCCAATGGTGTAAGGAAATCTTCTCAATAGATGAAAAAACATATAGGTGATTAAGGATGAGAACCTAAAATGTGTATACTTAGTTTTCTTAATCTTCTGCAAGTTCTCAAACTATTGAATTCTCAAAATTTCACACATATCAACTTGTACCTTGTCAACCCACATTAGATAAGCTACATGTATCATTCTAGTTGCCATGTCATCCTCTCTTGAGTTTGCACAAAACTTAGTGGTCAGGATCTTGCATAAGTATCTCACATCATCTTGTTTGATCTTACTAATCACAATTCCTCTACCATTATAGGATGAATTTGTGTTTTCAATGACTATTTTCCTCATGTTTTTCTCATTTAAAGGATTAACTCTAGTTTTAGATAATCCAGTGACTTCATGAATCAAATTAGTTGTGATATCTATCATTCTATCTTCTAACCAAAGCTTCCCATTATGAATTCTGCTCAAGATAATCTTAGTACATTCTTCATTATAAAATTCATACTCTAATGCATACTTAACAATTTCATTATCTTCCAAATATTCAAAACCTTGTTTCAGTGTCATATCCTGATTATAAATATTCTAATATTCATTTGTGAAATCACTATCACTGACTGTCTCTAGTTTTCATCCAAGATAACTTTTGACATTCTCTAGGTGTAAAACTCTGTCTGGTATGGATGATAAAGAAAACCTAGGATCATCTTCGAAGGGTTCTACTAGTTCCCTTTTCAATTTAGGTCTATTCTTATCTATGACATTGTGTATTAAAGAAAAATCCATGATTTCTTCTAATTCCTTCACTGATTTAAAGATTTGTCAAGTAAAATACCTTGATTTCACAATTTTAGGGCTTGCGTAGATTCGACACAAAATTCTTCTCCAAATCCTTGCAAAATGCTTCCAATCACTGCTCTTTGATCTCCTTAAAACTTGAATTCACTTTGATGATAAAATAATACTAATCATGACCTTTTATTAATTCACTCTCACTTAGATCTGACATCACATTCAATTATTTTTCCACTTCTTTCCAAAAAGTTGTTTCTACTAACCTGCAAATCTTAAAACTTCTTGTGATCTCGCAAAACATAATATTTTTCTTTGCACTCATAACCATAGCATTAGAACATCATATACTACCTTGCATTAACTGCACAGGACTTAGTTCATCATATATCTACTTCTACACTAATCTAAGTTCCTATTCTAATGTAATTTTCATAAATTAAGTACTTTGAGATGGGTCAGCTAAAGAGTCATTCTTACCTTTCAATACTTCACCTTCCTGATTACCTTCAATGTTGAATATGTCTCCTTGATTTGTGCTTTTGATAAATGTCACTTCATCTGATTTATTACATCCTTTATGACTGTTACTTGCATCTTCATTTCTTCTTGCATGATTTCTGGGATTAGGATTAGGATGAAAAACTCTATTGTTCATTCTACAAAACCTTGTTGTATGTCCAATCTTGTTTCATATCTAACAAACAATTCCATTGTTTCCATATCTTGGTCCAAGCTAATTGATTTGTGATC
This sequence comes from Chamaecyparis obtusa, assembly GCA_027943335.1. Taxonomy (NCBI): domain Eukaryota; kingdom Viridiplantae; phylum Streptophyta; class Pinopsida; order Cupressales; family Cupressaceae; genus Chamaecyparis; species Chamaecyparis obtusa. The sequence goes on along the minus strand of BSBK01006232.1, from coordinate 209,891 downwards.
TATAGTTTCTAGTAATGTGTCCAACCTTGTTGCATCTATAACATATTACTCCATTTCTTCTGGTCATGTCTTCAATAGGTTTCTTATCTGCATTGTTAGTATTCTTAATTATTCTACTACCATCATTGTTCTCAATAAATTTAGGTTTCTTACATTCAATAGCTCTATTTCCAAAACCATGACAATTATAACAATAACCATTAAGAGGTTTAAATTGCTTACCTGTGCAATCTCTCTTCATATGACCGATAGTATTACAAGCAAAACATCTACCTTTGAATTATCTTTGCATACCTCTGGGTGATTCCTCTTGCTTAGGTGATTCTTCTTCTTTAGGTGCATCTTCAGATTTGTTGATCTCATCAGACTTCTTCTCATCTATGCTTTTAGATATTTTCAGATCTGGTTCTTTGTTTTCATCATTTGATTTTAAAGTGTTGAATCCAAGACCAGTCTTATCATAGAATGGTTTTTGATAAGATATTTGTTCATGAATATTCTCACTAGTTGAATATAGGCTTTCAAGTTGTTATTTGGATTGAGTCAGTTCACCTTTCACAATCTTATTGTATTTCTCAAGTTCATCATACTGCATATTGACTTTCTCAAGTTCAAATGTTACTTTACAAAGTTTAGATTTTAGTCCTTCATTTTTAGTCTTTAGACTTTCATTCTTAGATTTCAGATTTACTTCATTCTTGCCATTTCCATCTTTCAAACTAAGATTCAGATTTGCTATCTTCAGTTCATGCTTAAGGATCACATTTGCTTTTTCTAAATTATCATCACAATCTTCAATAAAAACTTTGGATTCCTTTTCAGATCTTAGATCTTCCAATTTATTTTTTAGTTTCTCAATGAGGTTCTTTTCATCATCATATTTTCTTTTCAAAGTATCTTTTTAAATAGTAAGCAAATCAATATGTTCAAGAGCTTCTTCAAGATTCTTCTGTAGTTGATACATATCCATAGAGATCTTACTCAAGCTACTAGGCTTTCCTTGAATGATTTTTTTCTGAGTAACTAAGCTCTGATACCAATTATTATAAATAGAGAATACTAAGAGGGGGGGGGTGAATCAGTATTCTACAAACTTTATCTTTTGCCCAATTATGGATATAATAGATTATCTTTATACATGCATAACATAAAAAGCTAAACAACATGCATAGCAATAAAGCTAAAGAACTCATAACACATTATTTGTTCTCGAGGAAACCCTAGCCTAGGGAAAATCCCAATGGGGATGGTACCCACAAACATCCACTAGTCAAAAGTATCTTGTTAAGGATGTTGACCCTGTTAGGAGTCTATTACAAGCATATAGTGTATTAGTCCTAATTAAGGGACTATAGGAGTTGGTAGTACAAAATGTGATTACCAAATGAGCCCACTGCCCAAACAAGTAATGTACAATATACACTGATTACAAAAATAGGTTAAGGTACATAACCTTATACTGCTGGCATCAATATCTCTTCACTACTCTTTCACTATCACTGTTACATATGCATCATATATTTCACATCATATCACTGCTTCATTACATTTCATTACTTCATCATACATCTATGTCAACTATATTTTTCTTACAATTACAATTACATTTATATAAATAACTTTATCCAAGAGTTAACATCTAGGATGTCATCCCTGTTAGTCCTTTTTCTAGTCATAGCAAAATCTTATGACAATGGCCCATTTCCTTGCAAATTTTCTCGAAGTGCCATCAGCCCTGTGTTCTCCAATGTGTCACCTTGCTCCAGTCCAAATTGCACATGCTGAATCACCAAATCCAAAAAGTTACTCAAGTTTTAAAGTTTGCTATAAATAATTTCAAAATCTACCACAGTGTCGAAAACCCACAGTGTTTTCAAAAATCCATGATGTTTTTGATATGTTTGAAAAAATTCTTTATTTTCAACCTTGTGCCTTCCAGCTTTGGTGTGCTTATCTTTTGGCGTTGAAAACTTTGTGTGTTTTTGGTCTTTCTTTGTGTCGAAAACTCTGTGTGTTTTTGACCTTGGTCTTAACTATGTAGGTGCGATGGATGGTGGGGCCTGGTCTTGGCTCGGCTATGTCACTGATTCTCCAAATTCTCTGGTGGTTACATCTTTTATTCAGTGACCTGGTGACTATGTTGTCGCACAATCTCTTGTTTCTGGCAGTTAGGTGCCTAACATTCAGTGACCTGGCGGGCAGTCTATTTCTCTTTAGTCGCACAATCTATTCATTCTTGGTGGTTAGCGGCTGACATCTCACGACTTGGCAGGTGGTTTGTTGCATAGGCACTAAATGCTTGGTAGTTAGTTGGTGGGGAAGGTGTTTCCAGTGACATGGGCATTCCTGATTGGCCAGTGAGTGGTGATGAGGTGGTCTTATGGCCTTGTTGCATGTTCACATAGCCCATCTCCAGGCTATGCGATCATGTAACTAGTTGACATGTGTCTACGGTGGTGATGTGGTGTCTTTCGGGTGGTCTGAGGTAGTGACTTCATTTTTGTCAGTGGGTCCATTATCAGGGTGGAGTGAGTTGGCATCTTTTGATTGGTTGGTGGAATGATATGTTGGATAGTGTCGGTCGGTCTGTAGTCTTCTAAGGAGGTTAAAGCATGGACAGATCTGGTGGTTGTCATTATACCGCTGAGCAAAGATGCTATGTGATCATGTGACTAGTTGACATGTGTCCCTAGGGCCCAGTGGTGGGTGGTAGTATGGCATCCACGGTGGTGACGTGCTGAGTTTTGATTGGTTGCCAGTGTTCCCAGTGGCAGGGAGTTTTGCGGTGGGACCTGTGTTTGCAGTGCCTGAGCATGTTTGACATTCGGCGGTGAATGCTAATGGTTAGTCACATGTTTGCATAGCCTTTTTCAAGGCTATGTGATCATGTGACTGATATTTTGCATTAAGACTTTGTGGTGGCAGTTGTGGCAGGGTTAAAGTCTGTGGGTTGTCACATGTTCACGTAGCCAATTTCCAGGCCATGCAATCATGCAACCGAGCATAAAATGAGGCCGGTTTCCTCTGGCGGATAGATTCATGACCGTGTGACTATGCCACTGAAGATAAGAGTTAAGTTGCTGAGCTCAGGAGTGTGAAGATCTAACGGCGGGGATATAAAGTTGATCTAATTTTAAATGTGAGCCACTGATTCGAGGGTAAAGCCATAAAGTGACCATTGCTTTTCAATTTCAAATTCTTGCAGAGTGTTTTGGGACAGGAAGTACTAGAATTTATGGTTTCTTCAGTGGATTTTGATTGGTTTGGTGGTGCTAATGGTTCCAAAGTGGTCCAGAGGCCTATTTCTTGATTGCAGAGACTTTTGTGTCATATGAGGGACTATTTTATGCTCAAGGTGTGTTTACAGGTGGCTGTTTGTACTAATTTTAATGGCATTCCTGCTGTACTATGCTGAGCTCACAGATTTTCATGATTGTTAATCTGTTAGAGATTTGTTTTCTCTAGTCTGCTTGTGTTTCCTGCCCCTGCAGTAAATTTTTGTGACTGTTTGAATGGGTTTGGTGGGTGAAACCCTAGCCTTAGCTGTCTATAGCTTGTTGCAACCTGTTATGGGTTTCCAAGGTAGCTAATGGTATAAAGTGTCAAATTTTTGACTTGTCCAGGGTTCTAAATTTTGTTAGTTCCAGTGGTTCCAGTTTAGAGTTCTTTTCTGGTTCTAGTGAAGGGTCCTTTTCCTATAGATTCTTATCCTTCTATTTGCATATAGAGTGTTCCTCTTTCCCTTTCTGGTTTAGAAAATACAATGCATATTGTAATAGAGTTGTGTTATGTATGAGGATTTAATATAATTTTACTGTTACCAAACTATCTCCATTTGAATTATGAGTCCATTAATCATATATCAAGGATGTCTAGTTTTTCTATTTGCACTGCCTATGTGCTTGCAAGTGGAGTTGTCTTCGTAGGGATAACTGGTTCAAGATTAGTATTCATGTATGTATGAGCTAAAATATCAAGGATAGGTCATGCTTGTCTTCCAGTGGATGCTGGGTAATGTATTGTCTATTCATAGGTCTCTTCTAAGGGGAGGGTCAAAATCCTTTGATGGGTAATAACATGCTTGAATGCATAGGTGGGTGTTAAGTTGAGGTTTGGTCATGGTGTGTGATTGATGTAAGGCATCAACACATTGAGTATATTGATTTTTTGTTTCATAGCTGTCCCTTGCAATATTGTATTTGACTCTGTGGCCCATTGGATAAGGCACTGGTCTATGAGAAACTTAGGGCATCTCAGGGGTCCCTTCATCCCATCTTTAAAATCATTTCCCTTCAACTCCACCCTTTCCCTTTCTTGTTGTTAGTATAGGTCTCTAGCTTTCAGTCTCATTCCATGCAAGTAGGGCTATTGCATGAGACTTTCTATCATTAGGGTATAGGATACCTATAGAAGATTGATTTCTATTCCATATTAATCTATCTACAGGCCTTTGGTTTGTCATGAGGTTTCTTGAATGTGTAGATAAGGCAATACCCACCTGAGTGATTGTCGAACTCAAAGAAGAAGGAGGATGTTCTCTATCCTCATCAATTGGACTATTTCCTTGTCACACTTGAGTGTCTAACTGAGATCTAAGCCCAACTATTTGATTCAAGTTTGGTCCTACAAGGAGAAGATCCAACAGCCCCTTTATATTGTTAATTCATTATTTTGATAAACAAAATAATCCCTTAACTCTTTACTAATTATGTCTTCATATTCTGTCCTTACGGCTTGACACTGTCTTCAGTAAAAGAGTCATAACTTCTTCCATACATTCCGTACTAACTTTCACTCTAAGATGGGTGTTCAATAGTCATAATAGAGTCTATGTTCAAGTGTGCAAGCATTGAACTTACTCCAATAAACATCGCACACAAAAATTGTGTCCAAGTTCACTGGTTAAAATATTATCTCACACTTAGACAAATTTGCAATGCGCTTTATCATACTTGCTCTATGACCTGTGCAATCTTCATGTGGATCATATGTTGCCATAATGACAACATCTATGTAATCAACTCATCCAAATTTCCAACACATTATCAGTCATGGGGAACTCAGCCAATTGATCCATAATTTCTTTCCCTTTAATAACTTTCCTTTCAACATACTGAATGTCAAATTCTGAGAGAATCAACATTCATTTAGCAAGCTTCCCAGAAAGTATAGCTTTACTTAATAGATACTTTAAAGGATCAATTTTGGTGACCAGCTATGTTGTATGTGCAAGCATGTAATGTATGAGTTTTTGAGATGCAAACACCACTGCTAGACAAGCCTTTTTAATGCTGGTGTAATTGAGTTCATAAGCAACTAGAGTGTGACTGATATAGTAGATAGCTCATTCTTTGGTCATATCATCTTGTTGTGCAAGGAGAGCTCCTAAGGAATTTTTTGTAATATAATTATATAGTATCAAAGGTTTTCCTTGGATAGGTGGCATAACAATAGGAGGTCGTGCTAGGTAATTCTTGATCTGGTCCAGGTTCTGTTGACACTCCTCATTCCATATGAAAGTAGCACCTTTATGCAAATTCTTATTGAAGGGTTGAGCTCTGTCAGCTAACTAAGAAATGAACCTCCTGATAGATTGATGATGGCCCTTGAGACCCCTTAATTATTTGATGTTGCGAGTAGGTGGCATCTCCATGATAGCCTGCACCTTTTCTGGGTCTACCTCTATTCCCTTCGCTGATATGATATACCCTAACAGTTTCCTAGAAGTGACACCAAAAGAACATTTTTTAGGATTTAATCTGAGTTGAAATCATTCCATCTGGTCCAATATCAAACTCAAATCAGATAGCTGAGTGCTTCTTTTTTGAGATTTAGCAAGGGTGTCATCAACATAGTCTTCCATGTTCTTATGCATCATATCATGGAATATAGTGGTCATAGCCCTTTGATAGGTTGCACTAGCATTCTTGAGACCGAAGGGCATGACATTCCAACAAAAGATACCCCAGGCACAGGTGAATGTTGTCTTCTCTTGGTCTTTAGGGGCAATTCTGAGCTAATTATATCTAGAGAAGCCATCCATAAGGGAATACATTTCATAGCCCGCCATCACGTCCACTATCATGTCAATGTTAGGAATTAGAAAATCATCCTTAGGGCATGCTTTATTTAGGTCCTTGAAATTAGTGCATATGCGAATGGACTTGTTATGTTTGGTAATAGGGACAATGTTAGAAATCCACTCAGCGTAGTCAATAGCTCTAATGAAGTTGGCTTTCAAAAGCTTCTCAAGTTCAGATTTAACCAGTAATGCCACATGGGGATGCATCCTTCTGAGCTTTTGCTTGACAAGTTTTACCCCTGAAGCAATGGAGAGATGGTGCATGATAAGCTCAATATCCAAACTAGGCATGTTAGAATATGTCCATGCAAAGTTGACCTATTTTTCTTGAAAGAATGTGGCAAATTGTTCTTTCTCCTCTGCTGAGAGGGACTGAGCTAAGTGGATGATCTTAGGAGAGTCTTCTATTCCCAATTTGATAGGATGCATAGGTTTGATTTGAACCAAAGCTCTTTCTTGAAAATAGCTAGGCAAACTACAATGTACCTCATCCTAGAGTGCCTCGAAGAGGTTTTCACCCTTGGATACATCTTTATTTTTACTATTTTTAGGTTCAGATACCTCCATAATGTGGTTTTCACCATCTGACCATTTCTTGTTTTTTCTTTTGATTTTATGACTAAGGTACTTGATATTTAAATTCAGTCATGGTTGTTGTTGGTTTTTTGGTGGAAGAGGTAACAAGTTCAATGGCATTGAGGTAGCAGGTGATCTCATAGTCATTTTAGAAAGAAGGCAATGTGGATCTTTGATCTTGGGTAGACCAATCTATTTGATCTGAGTGTATGAGAGGAAGTGAAGTGATAGGCTCAAGGGAATTTATGTGATATGTGTCATCTTTGGTGATGAGAGAGGTTGAGCCTATAGAGTAGGCTCCAAAAGTGTCAAGATCTAGATTCATCATAGAAGGACCAGCATGGTCCACTAAGGAAATACATGAATTAAACTTGTCAGACACTACGTGAGACTAATCAACTATGTCAGGTTGGGTACTATAAGTATGAACCACATCAACTTCCATATCCATCATGGAAGATCCCTCTTAGAGAATGTCCCATTCATACTCATTTGAATCTATTATTGAGCTTTGACTAGGATGTTTGCACCAAGAAGGCTTAGGATGTTGAGAAGTAGAGGTACCCATGTCATTATGTGTGAGATTTCCTCTTTCTACCAACCGCAAGATATTTCTATGTTGTCTACTTCTAGGCGTAGAGACTTTAGTTGTGTCCTCATCAGGTATGCATTCTTCTCCCCAAAGGAGTGAAGTAGAAGGGAGATTTTCTACTATTTGAGCCATAGTGTGGAATGGTGACTCATTTGTATCTATGTCTAAATCACTGATCATGGGAGCATTTCTAGAACAGTTAGGGAGATCATCTTTGGTACCATATCTAAGACCTATTGTATCCTTAGAGGGTTAGCCATTGGTATGACTCAAAGGCTTGACTAGGGCATGCCCATTATCATTTATAGGTCCTTAACCTTGATAACCCATTTGCAAGAAAAATTTATAGCCTTTACCATAGCACTTAGGGGAGATGGGAGTAGCAATTATCATACTGCCCTCTTCCTCTCTATAGATCCACTCCCTGACAACTTGTTCTTCTTTTTCTACCATGAGGGGTATAGATGAATGAACAAAGATACCAAAGACTATCATGGTGGAAGCGAAGGGCTTCATCTTGTCAGAGGGTCTCCCATATGATTTAGGAGAAGTAGGCACAACAACAATGGAATCTAGTGTGTATTTACCCATACCAATACTCATCACCTTTAATTTTTTCTCAACAGAAATCAGGGATGCATAGGATCATGAGAAGGTTTTTTGTGAGGAACAAACATCTCAGTAGCAACAAGAGTATTGATAGCAATAGCATTGTCCCTAGGAACCACAACTTCAGTGCCATTGTATGAGAACTTGACACACTGATGGTAGGTGGAAGGGATTGCTTCCATGTCATGGATCCATGGATGACCCAGAAGAATGTTGTATGCGAGTGGAATGTCCAACACTTGGAACACAATATCTTTCATGACAAGGCCCACTCAGAAAAGTAGCACAACAAGACCCTTGGAAGATCTTTCCACTTCATTGTATGCTTTTATAGTAATCTTTTGCTTAGGATCTACAACAAATTATGACAACCCCAACTATTGCACCACATGGAAAGAAACAATATTTAACCCTACACCATTGTCTATTAGGACTCGGTAGACTCGAGTATGGTAGACTTGGACTTTGATGTGTAAAGAAAGGTTATGGGGGTGACTAAGGGATGTTTCATTATCTGTAGAAAAGGAGAGGTAGTGGAGAGAGTATATATGGTTGACCATAGCCTGGAACCTATCTAGATCAATGTCATTGGGGACATTTGCTATATGCAAAGCCTTCTCAAGGATCTCTTTGTGCAAAGGGGATAACTCAAGCAACTCAAAAATGGATATCTGGGTTGGTGTCCATTGCAATTGGTGCACAAGATCATAACTAGACAAGATTGAAGGAGCCACTTGTTTGGAAGAAGAGGCTTTCTTGGGATCATGCACAGTTTTAAGGACAATTTTGGCTTGCCCCCTAGTAACAACATTTAGTGTCTCACTTTGGGAAGATGAACCATCTAGTGTTTGCAAGACCAACTTTTGCATACCATGATTTGTGTCATTATCATCTTGAGATCTGATCATAAGAACACTCTCAAAGGGCTCTACCATGTTGATCAGAGGCGTATCAGGAGTATATGTATAATTGATCTTGGCATCATGAGTCTTTTTATTTGCTTGAGAGGACTCCCCCTTTTCATGCTCAGGTAGAGGGGTCTTCAAAGCCTTGTGATCAAAATTTTTAACTAAGCCATCCGTGAGAATGATGCCTCCATCAATGAGATCTTGGATAGCATCCTTAAGCTTGAAACAATTGTATGTGTTATGTCCCTTATTTCAATGGTAATTGTAGAAATGATCCTCTCTCCACCAATCAGGCTTAGCTGGTGGATTAAAGGGATGAGAATTGTCAAGAAGCATAAGATACTTGGTGGCAACCAAAGTCTTAAGAATCACATCATATGGTTCAGCCAAATTGTTATAGACCCATCATTAGTATTGCTTCTTTGGCTTGTCTGCATATTGAGGCTTAGGTGCACTTTGAGCATTGGCAACCTCTCATTGTTTCTCTGCGTAGATAGCATTAGAGAGGTTGAACGAAAGCTCTTTAGCTTTTGGGACATCCACAACCCCATCATTGACCACATACTTGTTTCTGTTCCAGGGTTTTCTCTTGTCCTTTCCATTACCTCTAGTATCTTTATTAATAACAATATCCCCCTTTCTTATGGCCACATCCTCAATCCGATATGCACTTTCAACCATGTCATTGAAAGAGGAGAACAATTATTTCCTTAGATCATAATACAACTTAGGCACAAGAGTGTTGACGAAGATGTCAATCTTTTCCCTCTCAGGTAGCTAACGAGGATGTGGAGAATACAACAACCTCCAATGTTGCAAGTAAGTGGTGAATGGCTCACCTTGATTTTTCCTTAGAGCACTTAGATCTATCATGGTGATAGTTTGTTGAATGTTGTATGAGTAATGTTGGGTGAAGTGCCTAGCTAACTCATCAAAGGTCCTAAGAGGTGGTGTCAACTTCACAAACCATTCCAAAGCTTGTCCTCTTAAAATTCTAGGGAACAGTCATAGTAGAAATGTGTCTTCATGAAGGAAGTCCATTCTAAGAGCATAAAAGTGACACACATGGTCATGGGGGTCACTGTTTCCATCATACTTGTCATATTTGGGAACCTCAATATCCCTAGGAAATGGGACCATGTATAGACACCTATCAAAGGGAAGAGCACAAATAGATTCTACAAAAGAGACCTTTGGAGGCTCCCTTTCTATTGCCATTTGGGTAAGATGTTGATTTTTTTATTGTAATTCCTCTCTAAGGATTTCCAATTCTATGGGCACTCTTTCTTGGACAATTTTTCAAACATCATAACTGGGAGGAAGCTTGTATCCTCTAGAAGTCATGTATTGAAAATATTTATCTCCATTACATTCTAAAAGCTTATGCATCATTCATTGGGAGGCCTCATCTTGTTCAAATCTCATAAGATCCTCACTAGAAATATCATCGATGGCCTCTTCCTCATGATGAGAGGGAGGAGGTCTTGGGGGTGAAGAAGGTACAACAAAAGTCTATCTTGGAGGGGACCTTGGTGGCGTGTTGTTACCATAATTTCCATTAGTACCAAAGAGTGATCTATGTTCATAACCACTAGTCTTGGGTTGATCCTAAGACATTCCTCTCATAACCATGTGCCTATTAGCATCCATTTTGTTTAAATGTGCTTGGTTTTCCTTATACTCAAAGTGTTCTTGCAAACAATGAAATGTTTCTTGTTCATTCAGAGTGACTGAGACACTGTCTATGCTTTTGGAGGTCTTTAATGTGAAAAAAAAGGAAGCCTCCTTTATGCCATGGGGTGACCTTAGAATCCTCAAATTGGTCAGGACTAGAACTATCATTGATAATTAGCACTCATGAGCATCTTGTTGGAGAAGGTAACTATGTATAATTAAATGGAGGGTGACTCCCTTGCTCAAATTGAGACCGAGTTGTAACCTACATGAAAAGAAATGTTTTTTGGCTAATAAAATGAGATAAAGTTTCTTAGATATTGAGATAAGAAAAGCTAATAAAGATCACTTGTCAAGATAGAATAATAGAGATGGCTCACCAAAGGTTCTTGAGAACTTACAACAATCAATTGACTTAAGCTGAGATATGAGAAAGAAGATCGATTAGCAAGTAGCTAGAGAGGTAACCGTGGTGTGACAAGTGATCAAAAGTAGCATTTGTTAGGCTCAAACCCAATAGTTTTAACTCATTTTTTTAGTCTAGAACAAACCTAAGCATGTAGATAATAAACCAACTTCAGGTAAGAACTGAAAAAGACATTCCACGATAGGTTAAAATTCAAGTTTAGTAGCTCCAGATTGCAACAGTAGCAGAACAAAAGAATAACTTAGGATGATATTTCTTAGAACAATTGGACGATGCAATTTATCAAGATGATATTTCACAGGAGGTAGTATGATAGAATCTAGGGAGGTGATATGATATAGTGTATAGTATGCAAGTGATAAAAAACTAGGAATGATGCATCACACAATGATTCATAGGAGGGTGTGTGATGATTTTTCAGTATCGTACAACTCTTGATCAGTGAATGTGAAAAACTTAGTTTTGAAGGCAATTTGGTTGATGTTGTAGGTTGACAAGTTCAATTTCTTGGTTTCAAACATAGTGATATCAGAAAATAGATAGGTTTACAAATAGTAGGTGATCAAACACTTCATAAAACACTTACGCAAGAGAAAAAACAACCTTGCCAAGACAAGCACTTGGGATAGCAAACCAGAAAAATCCTATGAGTACTACTGTGATGTTTTATGTTTGAGAATGTTTGCACAGGTAGATCACAATGAGAACACTTCAAGAACTTACTAGCCTAGAAAGACAAAGGTTCAATACTCAACAACTTGGCCCACACTTGATGTCCCATTGCCTCACACAAAGTGGTTTCCCACAATAGATGTTGGCTTTTTCATGGAAGTGCCAATGACACAACCAAAGGAACACAGATGGTGAGTAGTCTTGGGGTGATCCGAGTTAGTCTACTAGGATCAATCCTTGCACCAAGATGTTAAGTGACAAAATTGGGTGGCTTCTATCTATGGTTCATAGTAAGGGCTTCCATTCATAATACCCCTCTTGCTCCCCAAATGGACTCCTTACCTCGCGGCCACAAGAGTACCTTAAGAATTCTTGCCTAGCATTTTCCTCATGGTCACAATCCCACAAATACTCACACCAAGTGAAGACAAGTACTACATCTACTAAGGTTTTGTGTCCTTGATAGCCTTGATTTTATAGTTGGTCAGAATAGCTTGGTATTAGCTTGTACCCACTTGGGTCGTTCCTCTTGATTGCTCAAGACTAGGCCTGCTAAAGGATTCTAAACTAAACATGAAGTGGATTAACCATTGAGGGTTGGGATTTCTGGTTCACCACAAGGGTGAAGAGCATACTCTCCTATCTCAAAAATCTCTCCCAAACACACCAAGAAAATGTTCAATTAACCTCTTGCTTTCAAAATCTAGAAGTGGGTCAAGATTTCTGGTTCACCACAAGGGTGAAGAGCATACTCTCCTACCACCAGAAGACACCTATAATAAGATGTTAAGCACCTAAGAAAGAAACAACTATTATATGCCACACTTAAAATTAAATAAATGAACAAGCACTTGGTTATTTTTATGCTTTGGATAGTCCTGCAAAAATGATTAGTATCCCTTGCGCATTTGAAGCTTTGACATGCATTCTTTTGGAAAATATTCAAGCAATGAGGGCACACCTACAAGCACAACTTGTTAGCCCCACAAAGAGTTAGCACAATAAAAAAAAAAATAGAATTTGCAAGTAAACCTCTATTTTACCACAGTAAATCAGAAATCTGAAACAACCAAATCAAATCTTGTAAAGAAATGACTAAAACTAGTCACTGCCAGGCCTGCGCAATAGTTCAGTCACCAGAAGTTTCACACGATATTTTACAGTATAGTGGTGTGATATTTTCTTTCAGGATGATACTTTGAACTGTGTGTGGGTGATAGAGTTATGTATTACCATGCAATAAATACTCTATGAGCATATGATACTTTTACTGGAAAAGTATCACATAGCTATATGAAAAATTGTCATACAATACTAGAAGACCATCGTATGAACCTCTGTCAGAAAGTATAGAAAAATAGCCGAAACAACAAGAAAATATTGATGAAAAATTTGTGGAAATGCATGAAAAGAAGGAAAAAATAGAGTTATTCTACCCCATGGTGGGCACCAAAAATGTACACACTAAGATGTGCACTTCTCTAAGTCAATGCTTCCAAGAGAATCCATGGAATGGAGACCTTGAGAAATCAACCTAGAGCTCCCTAGGCATGGAGTGCAAGAGTATTAAGAATGATCTCAACTAGAGCTATTAAGCCTATAACCTTGCTAATAAACCATGCAATAGGAGATTCAAAGAGACAAGGGCAAGAATGCCAATATCCTCAAGAATCAAGATGGAAATGCAATGCAATGCTATGCTAGAATGAAGATTCAAGAATGCAACTAAGCTATGAAAATGAAAGTATTACAAGTCTTTGCTAATTAAGCTATGTGAGCTAAGCTAGAGCTTGAAAGGAAATCTAAGCTAAGAAAGCATAAATATGAAGCTATGATGCAAGAATGAAAGCTAAATGCAACAAAATCTCCAAAGCTCCAAAGTCACCAAGAAATCCTACAGCATAAGATTAGTATTCAAAAGTTGGATCCTAGAATGAGAAGAGAGCTCTTCTTTTATAAGAAATGAGAATCAATAGATGATGGAGATTAAGAGGCAAAATATTTGATCAAGGGTGGATTTTGAAAGAGGGATCAATCCATCTCCACAAGTCTCCTCCAATGAGAGTGAAGTGTTGACTTTTGAGCCTCATGTGAGACAAAAAGGCCTTTTCTTCTTTTTATAAAATAAGAATAATGTTCTATTTGTGCAACTTAGGATAAGAGGAAAAGTGGAGGCTTTTTATTTAATAAAAGGGGAGGGAATTCCTTTTGATTAAATAAAGACTTAGGGTAAAATGGTTAATCCATAGAATATAATCAAATAAATGATAGAATTAGGATTTGATCAAGAATAAGCAATTGATGAATTTAGAAAATAATGCTAGAAAGGCGCTAATAGTCTAGATGATCAATTTTGGATGATTACACATATTACATTAATGGCCAAAATTACGGATGGAAGATTGTTACCTACTTTCCTTCCTACTTCACCATTGAAGTAAAAGGGGCCAAATAGGGAGAAAATAACAAAGGACATTACAAAGTTAAGAAGAACAATACAACATACAAAAATAATATTTAATCAGTATGCATCAAGAAAATCCACTTCTACCCCACAAAACAAGAATGAAATACATGATGCAACTACAAGTGAAATATCAAGAAGTCTTAATGAAGAGGTACTTCACAAGTTACAATGCATCTGAGAAAGAGAAAAAAGGAAATGAGGAGAAAAAACTTATGTTTCTCACGAAAATCCTTTGGGAACCTCATCACAAATGTGTTGGCGGAAAATAGGAAGAGTTGAAAATGAAACACATAGACATAGGGGTATCCAATGTGGTCAAACAAGATAAGAAACCAACTATCTACAGTATTTTTATGCCTTCTCAATAGGTGGACATTGAAGAGGCATATGCTAAAGGAGTTTTTTTATGATGGTTATACTTGTCCTCATGAGACCCATTTGTGTGAGGAATTAGTTTCTTTTAGTGGTCAAGCACTTGCTTCTATAGACAAGAAGTGTAGTAGCAATCTATTATATAATGTGGAGTTGATTACAAAGATTTATTCTATGGGTAGTTTGGATAACAATGGGGATGATGGATCAAATGTTGTGTCAATTAAACATCATGACATAATTAGACATGGTCACCAACATTCCAATAATGTAACGAGTACATGTTATACTAGTCTCATGGTGGGTAAATTGGAGATTCTTCTTGACTTACCAAGTAGTAAAATGTATTCTTTTGGTAATTCTTGGAGTGATACTATTATTGTTCCTACTTCACTCTATGAGGTATATTCTTCATTTATAGTTGATTTAGGAGTATTTGGTGATACTCACATAGTGATTAGTGAACTAGATATTATTTTGGCATCAAACATTGATGATCTTTTGATTGGAACTATTGTTGCCCAAGTTGTATATCAACAAGTGTACCATGAAGGAGATGTTAAGAGTGTTGAATCAGTTAATTAAAATGACATAATGGATGAGGATATATTTTTAAGTCATGTTTTCTAGGCTTGATGTAAGGTTTCAAAGTGTGAATCCCTGAACAGATCCCTAATCTCATCATCGAAGGCTATTTTTATAAAGATTTATTAACTAGTTACCATGTTAAAATGATTTGAATAATTAAAAATAGATCCATCTTATGACATCTTCATATAAAATAATCATTTCATAAGAAACACCTTGTTGCAAGATAAAGGTTTTCCACACAATTTATCTAATGTCGACATCAAATACATTGTTGTTGTTCCTTTCAATATAATGAAAGTCGCCAATATTGTTAGGCACACCAATCTTATTCTTAGTACCTATCTATGAAGAATATCTCATTTAATTTTTTTACTTTGATAACATCCTTTTCTTTTCCAAATGATGAGAATAGATATCCTTATAATATATAGTCTTTCACTTGTATCTTCCATACTTGATATTTTGGGCCATTGAACTTTTCAATGATAAAATTACCTTCTTTTTCCATTTCTTAGACATGAATATATGATATTATACCAGAATAACCAAAATAATTCTCTCTAATACCAATTATTAGGTTCATGTAGATATGAGAAATAAAAAATATTAACATAGATTTAGCGTGGCTCATCAAATATCTTGATTTTTCACATTCCACAACCACTTATTTGTCAATCTTTTTTGGTGGTTTGTAAAGGTTAGTTTGTGTGTATGACTATGCAAAGAATGGTCTAGTGATAATGTTTGATACAATGTAGTGGACATAGCATGTTCAATATAAAAATAGTAATAAATATCAATGGTGTTAAAACAAAGAATAATTTCTATCAAAAATCTAAAGTTGATTGTGCTAGAAAAAAGTATTGGGCACTCATGTCTAAAGATGATGATTTTTTGTTAGAAAACTATTAGTGTATTTATTTAATTTATTTACACTTAGGATTATTAAGCCTACTAAGTCACCAATGTGAATTTGACATTTGATCACACAAGTTTTCATCATTTAAGAGTTGTTTAGAGAGGTGTCAATTTTATTTCGACACCTCATCCTAGTTTAATGGGAGGCACATTGCCATCACTCATTGAGTGTTGGGTTTGACTTCTAAATTGATCCAATCACTCTTCATATATGCACATTTCATCTCCAGCTTATTGGATGGTTGATTTTTCTCTCATTTTGGTTATTGTGGTTATTTTTATCTCCAATTGATCTTGGAATTCTACATGGTATCCAAGAAAGTTTCAGATATTTTATAGCCTATAATATAGGACTTAACTTTTTGAGAATGTTTCTTTTGTGTGTTTTAATGGTAGATCACCCCTGCTATTTTCTATTAATACCCCAAGCACTCTATTCTAGGCACATTCATTGGTGATCTAATAACACGTCCCTATTTCTCGACATATTCAACAAGGCGATGACCTACTACATCATGATCACTTGCATTGAGTTTCTTCATCATTGGTCAACACACATCTAATTCCACCCTATCATAGTTGGTGATGGTGACATATTCCAATGCATATTTCCCCTATGACAACCTAACCTCTATGTTGAGATTGTTCTCCTTTGCGTGTTAGGGTCAACAGTTTTAGTAGGTTGTGGTGGTTTGAAAGGTTTTATGGTTTTATCAACCCGCGACATATTTATCTATGGAACCTTTATTGCACTTCCTAATTCCCTTATACTGACAACATCCTCCTACCATAGTGCACCTCATCATACAATTGTGAGAAATCTTGATGCTTTTTTACTTGTGGTTTTCTAAAGGCTTTAATAAAGCTTCACAAATCAAAAATTAGTGACGACCATCAATTTTAAGTCACCACTTTATATTACTATTCATCTCAAAAACTTTCACTTTTTTATTACAAAAGAAACTAGGGGCGATCTGATGTCATGGTGGAGGGGGGCACCTTTTTTGGACTCTAACCCCTAGTCATATAAGATTTTAACCACTAGTTCTTTCCAACCCAAGGGGGCTTTAGTTTGGTACTTTAATTTTTTTGGGGCAATCAATTTTGGGTGAATTTAAATTATTTTACCATAAAATTATTTTAGTGAAGGAGGATTAATTTTGTAAGGAAAAAATTATTTTGTTCATAACATTTTCTCAGCAATTCAAAATTGAGCATTGTTTTGTTTAAAAGTGCATTTTTTTTAATCACAAATCTAAAGGGAACCCTCATGCACTATCATTATAATATATTATATTTTTCACACAAGGGGGAATGAAAAGATAATCAAGGGGTTGTTGTGTGTTTTATATTTTTCACACTTCCTCATGAAGGGCTCTTCATTTCCACATTGCACACAGAAATAATATAAGTCTAGAAACATAGATTTTAATGTGACTATACAACCCCTAACTCCTTTCAACTATCATGAATGAAATTTGAAAGTAATTATTGTACTAAAAAGAATAAGTTTATTTAGAGTAACTATAGGAATTAAAAAAAACCTAATTTAGCCTAGGACAAAGAATTTTTTTTTTCTTATGCTAAATTTATCTCCTAAATTAGTATTTCATGTTGAGAACTTGTAAACACCCAACTAAGTTTGGGAAGCTTTTGAAACACTATTTGAGACAATTGATGAACTTATAAGTCATGAGCTAAAAAATCAACTCCTAGGTCTTAGTCCTTCAAGGTTTTCAACTTTAAAGGAGTTCTTCACTAAATTGAATATTTGAAGTTTCAATTAAAAGATTCTGGAATTGACAAGTGTTGGTGTAATTAAATATTCACTAATTAAATTTTACTTAGGATAATGTATTTTCATATTAGTTATCATTGTGACACCTAGGAGTTTGCATTTTATTTTAGGACATGGTTAGGAGAATTTCCACTTTAGGTGTGATAGTTGTCATCACACACCTCTTTGTGTGTGAGATCCACCTTTAGTGCTCTTATCACATTATCATCCTCTCATGTTGCACATACTTTGATGTACAATGGAGGATGATCCACCTTTGGTGGACATGTGATTCCACCTTGTGTGGGTGATATCTAATCATCTCCTTATCATGTAGTCTTATTGCATTGCCTATATATTTAGGCACTCCTACTTTGTATTAAATTCAATCAGCTATAATCAATTATTTGATTATTTCTCCTTATATCTCTTGTGCTATCTCTTGAGCTTCTAGATTTTTGCTTTTATTCTTTTCCTTAGGAAAATTCTTACATGGTATCAGAGCCATAGGAGTTTCATTATATAGCTTATTTTGAGAAATTTTTATTGTAGGTCAAAGTTGGAGCTTCCTGGTGCAAATCAAAGGTTGGCATCACATTGAGGAGGTCCAAAAACCCCTAAATAGAATTTGGTTTCATCCAAATCAGAAATTTGAAGCCAAATCTAGATCCATTTGAATTTTCAAGGTTCGGCGATGGCAATTCAGAAAAAATAATTTCAGAGGCGATTTTCAAACAGCGATATCTCAGTCATCCAAAGTCCTTTTTTCGAGCAATTTTTTTTGTTTTGGGGTAGAATTGCATGATCTACACAATGGTGCAAGTGATTTCTGATCTCTGATTCTGATGTTTTCTAAAAATAAAAAATCTTGATTTTTACAACTTTAGAGGCTTTGTTTGGGCTCATATGGACACATTTTCAAGCGCTATTTTTTTTTTAAAGTTCATGATTTTTTGTCTACTTTCTAGATCTGGTATCAGTTTGGAAAAATTCTAAGTAGACATAGTACTTTCAAAATTTGGTCTATTTTGGCCTATTTTTGGCACTTGTAATTTGTTAGATCCTTGAGAGATCTTGTGTCTTATTTTTTTGAGTCTACTAAAGATTCATATTTTCTATTGTAAGTATCAAAATCAGAAGTCCACTTTGATTCATTTTGGCAAGTGGCAATTGTACATGCACTATATATAAAGTGCCAAAATCATCTATTTTGGGGGATTCTTTGGCTCATTTCATTTTTGGGGGTGCATTGATTTTTTGGTCTCATTATTTCATGTGAGAAGTACATCATAGATGGTTAATTAAGTTAACAAGAGGAAACTATAAGAAATGGAGTGAATTGTTTCTTTCTCATCTTATTGAGCATAACTTTTTGCCCTATTTGTATGAGTATAGACCTAAAAGTCCTTACAATTGTGACTCTTACTCAGAAGTTGTTAAGGTTATCTATTTGAATATGGATATGGATGTTATGGATTCCCTTGATGACTATGATGATGAGACAAAAAATATTCCTAATCTTTGGATTGTTCCTTGGGAAATGTATGGAGATCCACATATTCCTCCACTTCCAAAACATCCAGAACCTCCAGTTGTAGCTCCTTCTCCTACTGAGATCACATCTCTTGATGATGCATATCTTCCTATAGCCACTCACTCTTGTGATTCAACACAGCAAGATATTCCTTGTCTTCCAATTATAGTTCCATGGGATGCCTACTTAACAGACATTGTAGGTTTGTTTGTGGAGTCCTACATTTCAGATTTGGGAGACATCATTGATGACATTCATCTTCTCTTTGTTGAAGATGATCCTTCTTCAGTTATTGTGAGGGAGAATGATGACCCTCATCTTCATTCTCCACTTGCTCCTTCTTTTAAGATTGACATGATTGTGGATCTTTTGATACAAAATATGGAGGGGGTCTCTTTAACTTCAGAGAAGACATTTGAGTCTTTGGAGATTGGTTTTCATGATTCTCAAAATTCACTTGAGATGTCACATTGCATGGTTCAGGTTGATCATACTCATGTGTTGGAGATTCCTATTCAGTTTCCTGAGACATCATACATTTTGAGTATTCTTCCTTTAGATTGGGGAGGATTCATTGATCCACCTATGGACTTGTTTCTTCTTAAGGGGAGGAACATGATTCAGTTTTCTTGGTGTAGTTTCTACATTGATCCATGTGCATCTATCATGGGTGTACATTCTACATTGAGGGGGGGCTTTCTTGCTTCTCTTCCTACTTCATTTGAGGAGGCATCTTTGTCTTTGGAGTTTGATCCAAATTCTTACATGGATCAGTTATCATTGGTTCCTTGTTTGTCACCTTCTTCTATTGGGCTTTCTCCTGATTGGTTGGTGGCATCTTCATCAACCAAAGACATGCTGACACTTGGGCATACTTCAAAGACATCATACTTCATTTGGATTCCCCTTCCTATTTCTTATCCACAATGGGAAGCCTTCTTACATCTATACTTGGTGTATCTTCTTCCTAAGAGGAGAAATGTTGTTTTTAGGCATTGGACTATGTTTTGTCTTCAAGCACTTACCATCCTTGGAGGAGATTACTCATTATGGGGGGGATATCATCTCTCCTTGTTTCCTTCTTTTGGGGGGATTTTTTATTGTATATGCATGATGTATGTCATAATAGGGGGGTCTTGATTACTCCATCCTTGCATGCATCTTGTATTCATCTCTTTTTGGGGGAGGTTTTTTCCCATGAGGTTTTCCCTCTTTCTCTACTTTATGAGAGATTGCATTATCTATTGCTCTTGCATATTGTACATGGCTACCTAATATGGCCTAGTAGTCGGGACCCATCTTGCATTGTGAGCTTAAGTGCATTCCCCTATGTTGCACTTAAGGGGGGGTGTTGGTGTAATTAAATATTCACTGATTACACTTTACTTAAGTTTACTTAGGATAATGTATTTGCATATTAGTTTTCATTGTGAGACCTAGGAGTTTGCATTTCATTTTAGCACATGGTTAGGAGAATTTCCACTTTAGGTGTGATAGTTTTCATCACACACCTCTTTGTGTGTGAGATCCACCTTTAGTGCTCTTATCACATTATCATCCTCTCATGTTGCACATACTTTGATGTACAATGGAGGATGACCCACCTTTGGTGGACATATGATTCCACCTTGTGTGGGTGATATCTAATCATCTCCTTATCATGTAGTCTTATTGCATTGCCTATATATTTAGGCACTCCTACTTTGTATTAAATTCAATCAGCTATAATCAATTATTTGATTATTTATCCTTATATCTCTTGTGCTATCTCCTGAGCTTCTAGATCTTGGATTTTATTCTTTTCCTTAGGCAAATTCTTACAACAAGAAATAGGATCAATAAATCCTTTTCTATACTTTCCAAACTAGGTTCTAAATTCATTATGTTTGTCTTTGTTAAGACCAAAATGCAGCAAGCACAATAGACAAGGGGGGTGAATTAGTTGTGAGATAACAATTAAAACCTTAAAAATATTCAACTAAATAATGATCTTAAAGCTAAACAATAAAGAAATATCCACAACACCTAACATAGAACACTAAATGTTGTTCTCAAGGAAACCATATTAAGGTAAAAACCTCGATGGGAATCAAACCCACAAGATAGATGTACCCTGTTAAAAGTTTTACCATGTTAGGAGAAAAATGAGAACAAGAAAAAATGCACATGTATTCACAAGCCCACTTCCTAGAGAACACTACTCATAATACAATGATTTGGCCCTCAATTGGGTTCACTAATCAATCTTGATTACAATTCACAAGGGTGGAAAAACTATCTAGAATGACTTAACTAACTTACAACATCTAAAATACTAATATAGTTTAGATGAACTACACTTTCTATCTTAATTTTAGAATACAAACATCTTCTACCCTTATACACACTTTCTCTCGCACACCCATATATTGCAATAAAAAAATGATTACCCATTTATACATATTATAATGAATAAACATAAGCAAGCTTGGCTAGGACACATACACATAAAAGATACAACATTATGCTCAAATCACAAGGAGATCCAAATAAAATCAGCGAAGACTTAGGATCTAAAATATTATCTTTGAACATGCAACATCTTTGGCAAATCCATGCCAAGAGTTTGCAACACATTACTTCACCAAGTCGGCTAGGACCTAAATGAATAAAGAAAAAAGTATATATGAAATCACCTTGATCAATGTGATCTAGCAGATTGGTCATAACATGATCTAATAATACTAGAAATAATCATGAACTCAAACCTTCTCATCATCTCAAACTCAAAATCTAAACTCATCTATGCACTAAATACAAACAATATTGAACCTCAGAGTCTATCACATCATAAAGATAACTAGTTGAACTCTAAATCATGAGAAACACTAGTTGAGGACACAAAAAGTGAGTCCCAAACAAACCACAATCTTTTAAGCATCTGAATCAAACATATTGATTATCACTGAAGCAATAACTCAACCTCTTTCACAATAGGAATACTAAAATAATGTCACTTGATAAATCTATCATATCTTCCTCAAACTATTACCCAAACTTTGGTGAACCTCTATAGACCAACTAAAGATATATCTGAACTATATCTTGTGATTAAGATACAATATCTTCAATTTAGCCTTTGAACAACTAAAATATTCCTCAATAGACATATTCAACACATTGTATACAATAGAAATTAGTATGTTGAAATCAATGACAAAACAATAATGTGAATACACAAAAACACAAATCTATTGCATGCTCAACAATCTTCAAACAATCTTCCACTTTGGCATTGAGGGTAACATATGAAGTGCAAAGATGATTAATACACAAAGACAACAATATATTCACATGATCACTCTAAAATATATCCACTTGATCAATCTGAAATATGTCAACCTAATCAGTCTGAATATCCATCTTCAAACCTCAACACAAAATTTCCTTATCACAATTTATTTTTTTCTATTTTGCACAAAATTTATTCCCCTTTGACATTAATGGAAAAGGTCCAAAGACATAAAAAAGAGCTGAACTCACTTCAAAAATCATAATAGATCATCCCATCTGAAGACTTCTCCTCCTGAGAAGAATTCCCCAAACTCATCAATGTAAAGAATAATATTTTGATAAATTTCTAGACTAATGTCATCCCTAGCATCATTAGCTCTAATCTAGAAGGGCCAACACCCCAATCTTATCTCTGATATATCATCAATATGTTCCTTTCTAGATACATACTCCAATTTTACTTCCTGATCATTGACCTTATCCCTCAATAAATGATACTTAATATAAATATGGTTTGTCTTTGAATGTTGCACTAAATTGTTTAAAATATTTATGGCACTAGAGTTATCACAGTCAATAACAATAGGTTCATCAATGTTTATCCTTAAATCCTTCAAAATTTTCTTATCCAAACAACTTGATTACCATTTATAGAAGCAACAACATACTCAGCTTCAATAGTAGATTGAGAGATACAATCTTTTTTCTTACTAGTCTAAGATATAAGTTTCTTACCCAAAAAGAATGCAACACCACTTGTATATGCAATCGGCATTAGTATATGCACTCAAGATAAAATCATTATCTTTTCCATACAATAATTCCTAGTAAATTATACCCTTCAAGTATCCAAAAAATTTCTTAACAATAACTATATGTAATTCCTTTGGTTCTACTTGAAATCTTGCATTAATTTAAACTGCATTTGATATGTCTAGTCTAGTATAAGTTAGATATTTAAATTATTCAATCCTTTATTTATATCTTATTCAATTTCCTTAAGAGGATTCATCATCCTTAGTCAATTTACAAATAGTAATTATAGGAGTCCCTACCAGTTTTGAATCTTCCATAAAAAATTTATTCAACAATTCTCTAACATACTTGGACTTTGTAAAGAAAATTTATTTATCCAACTGTGTAATATTCAGTCCAAGAAATAATTTCATCTCACCTATCATAGACATCTCAAATTCTTTTTGCATCTCACCAGAAAATCCTCTGCTTGGATCATTATTACCATCAAATATAATCATCAACAAAGACTTTGAACAACAATAAAGATATTATCATGAGTAATTTTGAAATATAAGTTACTATCTATAGTACTTTTTTCTTAAACCAATCTTTCTCAACTACCTATCCAATCTAGCATACCAAGCCCTAAGATCTTGTTTTAATCAATACAATGTTTTCTTTAATTTGTAAACCATATCTCCTTCTCTGGTTAGTGGAAATCAATCAGGCTTCTCAATGTAAACATCTTCGTCTAACTCGCCATCAAGAATGTAGACTTGACATCCATCTAATATATTTTAAATTTTTTGTAACTTGCATATGAAGGAAGTAATCTAACAACTTCAAGTCTAGCTACACAAGAAAAGGTTTTTGTAAAGTCTCTAACTTCCATTTTTGAATTCCCTTTGCAAACCAGTCTTGCTTTTTTCTAAGCCACTTTATCATCTTCATTTAGCTTATTTCTAAATACCCATTTAGTTCCAATCACATTCTTGTCCAAATGTTTGGGAACAAGAATCCAATTTTGGTTTTCCTCAAACTGATCAAGCTCTTATTTCATTGTGTTCACCCAGATTTCATCATTACATCCTTCATTTACATATTTAGGCTCAAACATAGATATAAAACATGTTTCCTCTCCATAATATATTCCTCTTGTTAGAAACCCTGTATTCTTATCAGTGATTATAGAATTTCCTGAGTGATTAATTCTTACATATTGTGGATTCTTCTAAGTAGGATTTGTGGAAGACCCTTCAGTATCAATTTCCTCCTCATTTTACATAGGTTCTCCTTGTTCTTTCAAACCATTTTGATTATGATTTTACACTTCCATAATTTGATGTTCTTCTTTATCTATGTCATACTTGCAACTTCTCTTTGATCCCTGCACATTCTCATCAACTCTAACATTTTCACTTTCAACAATCTTCTTCATTATATAGTTATAAAATTTATATGTGTTTCTTTTAGCAGGATATCCAAGAAATATACATTCATCATTTATAGGATCAAACTTTCCAACATCATCATCTCTTTGAATATAACACTTTCTTTGAAACATTCTAAAATACTTCACTGTAGGAACATGACAAAACCAAACTTCATAAGGAGTCTTTCTGGTTCCTTTCTTTATCTGTATTGAGTTAAAAGTGTTTAATATACTACAATACTCATTTTTCTCTCTATTAGATCTACAAAATATTTCCTTCAATCATCATAATCCTAGTTGTGTCCAAAATAGTTCTATTCCTTTTCTCTTCAACACCATTCCAAGCTATGGGATTTGTGGGGTAGAAGTATGCCTCTGTGTTCCATGTTCTTCACAAAAAGGCATAAAATTAAATGGATGTGAATTCTCCACCTTTGTCTAATCTTAGGAACTTCAATCTTTGTCTAGACTCGGTCTCAACCACCACTTGAATATCTAAAAAAACTTAAAGTCTTTTGATTTCTCTTTCAAAAAGGTAACCCACATCATCCTTGAATAATCATCAATAAATGGCATAAATTATCTATCTCCATTATAGCTTATTGTCTTCGCAGGACCACACAAATTAGTATGCACCAAATCTAGCAATCCACTAGAATAATCTATCTTATTCCTAAAAGTAGATCTATTCATATTACCCAATTAACCCTCTTTGCACATATTATCTAGCTTCATCAACTTAGGAAAATCTCTTACAACATTATCTAGTACTAAACTTAACCATATTATAAAAATTCACATGAAAAAATATTTTATGTGACAACCAATTGTCATCAATCTTAGCAACCAAGCACTTATTCTCAAAAAAATTTAAATGAAATAGATTACCTACAATCTGTGTACCAAATGCAATTATATTTTTTGTACATCTGATTATTTTTCATTTTCCTTCAATAAATTCCAATCAGTGTCCTTTCTCCAGTAGCTATACAACACTCAGTAAGTTATATCATAAACCTTCAATAGATAGGACAACATCAATACTATTCTTACAATAAAGAGTGATAGATCTCATTCCCTTAATTAAACAAGGATTGTTGTTACTTAATATAACAACACCACCATCATAATCTCTAATCTCTACAAACTTATCTTTATCACCAGTCATGTGATGTGAGCATCCACTATCAATGACCCATTCATTTCTTTTACCAACATGTGAAACCAAGGCTTTCTCTTCTTTACAATTATCTTCTTTAATATAAATAAAAATAATCTCTTCTTCACTAGCATCAGATTCATCATTGGTCACACCTTCAACATAAAATATTTAATGACCTTTATGGTGAAATCTCTTAGATCTGAACTTAGGTTCCTTAGAAACTTTATTAGGATATCTAGATGTAATATGACCAATATTATTGAAGTTAAAGAATTTAAAAGGAAACTTTCCTTCATAATTACCAAAATGTTTAGGTAGTCTTTTTACAATCAAGGCTTCAATTTCATCCATCTTCCTTTCTTTATCCATGATCTCTTCCCATTACTTAACATAGTGTTTGAAGCCTTCATTAGAAGAACTCTCTCCCTTATCATGCTTACTCACATTGGCTTTGAATACAGTTTCAACCTTTGGAAGTTCCTTACCAATAGTAGTCATCTCATAGCTACAAATTCTACTAGCCAAAGATTCTCTTAAAATATCTAGATAACAATTCTCAATTCCTCAATAGGTGTATCCTTCTCACTGTAAAATGCATGCACAGATCTCAAAAAAAAATATACAACTTCATTATCTATCAAGGTAACACTAGCACCTATGATTTCATAAACCAAATCATGTACTCAATTAAAATAGGCTAAGATCATATCTCTTTCACTCATCTTCATGTCTTCAAGCTTCCCTTTAAGACCCTACATCTTAGCTTTCTTAGGATACTTGTCACTTTCATAAATAGTCTATAATTTTTTCCATACATCATGTGTTGTCCTCAATCCATAGATGTGAGAATACTCCATGTTTGATAAGGCACTAATCAAATAATACCTTACTAACATGTTCTCCTTGAATTTTTTCTTTTCATAAGTAGTAGCTCGAGACAAGTCATTAGGAATGGTGTAAGGATTCTTTGTAATATACCAATATTCATCTCCCATGCATATTAGATAAGTAGTCATGCAATCCTTCCATATTAGATAATTTCTTTCTTAAAAAATAGGGCTTTCCTTCCTTATTCTTTCCATGACAGATCTTCTTCGGGAAATTAAGCTTCTTCGAAAGGAATTAGCTCTGATACCAATTGTTAGGTCCAAAAGAAGGCAAGCACAACTGAGAGGGGGTTGAGTCCATAATGAAATACCTATTATAACTTTAAAAATATTAAACTAAATAATGATTTGAAAGATAAAAAGTAAAGAAACATCCACAACACATAACACTAGAACACCAAATTTTGTTCTCAAGGAAACCCTATTAAGGGAAAAGCCCCAGTGGGAATCTAACCCACAAGATGGATGTACCTTGTTAAAAGTATAGCCCTATTAGGAGAAAAGTGAGAAGAAGAAATAATGCACATGAATTAATAGGCCCACTTCCTATAGAATACATCTCATAATACAATTATTTATCTCTAGGTTGGGTTTACTAATCAATCTTGATTACAATTCACAAGGGTGGACAAATTGTCTAGAATGACTAAATTGACTTACAATATCTACAATGCCAATATAATTTTGATGAAGTCCACTT
>BSBK01006232.1:107500-177500 GCA_027943335.1 Chamaecyparis obtusa | reverse complement strand
TGAAGCATGCAACCTTGCTAGTAAACCACACAATGGGAGATTCAAAGAGACAAGGGAAAGAATGCCTATATCTTAAAGAATCAAGAATGGAAATGCAATGCAACTATGCTAAGAATGAAGATGCAAGCTGAGCTATGGAAATGAAAGTATTACAAGCCTTTCTAATTAAGCTATGTGAGCTAATCTAGAGCATAAAGGAAACTAAGCTAGATGCCATGAAAGCTTAAGCTAAGAATGAAAGAATGAAAGCTAAATGCATGAAGATCTCGAAAGCTCCAAAGTCTCCAAGAAATCATGCAGCATAAGATTAGTATTCAAAGTTGGGATCCTAGAATGAGAAAAGAGCTCTCCTTTTAAAGGAATTGAAAAGGAATGGACCATGGAGATTAAGAGGAAAAAGATTTAATCAAGGGTGGAGCTTGAAAGAGGAGAAATCCATGTGCACAAATATCCTCCAATGAGAAAATAAGAGTTGAATTTTGTGTTCATATGAGACAAAAAAGCTTTTTCTTCTTTTTTATAAAATAGGAATAATGCTTTATTTGTGCAACTTAGGATAAGAGGAAAAGTGGGAGATTTTTATTTAATAAAAAGGGAGGGAGTTACTTTAAAATAAATAAAGACTTAGATAAATGGTTAGCCCATAAAAAATAATCGAATAAATGATAAAAATAGGATTTGATCAAGGAAATTGATATTGAATTGAAAATGTTGATTCAGGAAATTGATAAATTGTTGAATGGGGCCCAAAGTCTAGGAAACCATTTTAGGGTGCATACATTTGCCACTCTTTGACTAATGTGAGATCAATTTGGGATCACATGTGGTCAAAGAATGGAATTGAAATGTGAGATCGATTTGGGATCACAAAACAACCTAGATGTGAGTTCGATGAATGGGAAAACATCACAACAAAGATAAGCATAAGCTGATGAGGATAAGCTGAAAGACAAGACCAACATACCTATAAATAGTAAATTGTCAAGTCTCAAATAAGAGATAAGACTCTCAATAAAGGTTTGATTAATAAGCTAAATCAAGGATTGAAGCTGATAGGTACTGCCCCCTCAGAATTGAAATCAAAATTAGGTAGAGGAGAAATAGTAAGTTGATAAATTTGATCAAATCACTATAAATCACAATCAAAGATGAAAGATGATAGGATAACCATCAAGCAGTGAAGATATGCCCCAGTTTGAGTAGGTTTGACTGAGAAAGATATAGGATAAAATTGAAGTCAAACCTAAAAGAGATGAAGTGAATGAAAATGAATGAAAGACTAGAAGTTTGAAAGAGATGAGGAGGAAGAAATGAAGATGCCCCAATAAAGATCGAAGGATCAGGCCTCAAATGGTCAGCCAACTGCGCAGAAGGAGGGGAAAGTTTTGAAATGTGTTTTTTACTATCAAGATGAACTCAAATTTCAATTTTGATCCCAAAAATGGATCTAGGATGTTGAAATTAGCTAGGGGTGCAATTTTCATGAAATTTTAAGATGTTTTGAAAATTGGTCAAAAAGTCAAAATGTTATAAAAGGGGGTAAAATGATCATTTTCAAATTCATTTGTCTTTTGTGATTTGAGAACTTTTAGAGCTTAGAGAGAAAAAATGGCCTAGCAAGCAGTGATTCTGGTACATAGACATTGATTCGAGCACACCCGATTGCACAACCGGCCTCCTCAGTATGGTGCCCTAGTAAGTTTTCAGAAAAAACTCAACCTTTGAGTCATTTATGAGCATATTTATGTCTTTTAAACATGTTTTTAATTATTTTTAAATATTTCAAATTTCACTCGTGTGAAAGTTCATATGATACCTATAAAGTATTGCACCCCTTTGATAATATTTATCGTGTGATAGTTTGCAAGCCCACATAGTATCACACAGGTGTCAAATCTAGTATCACACGATACTAGATGAAACATCATGTGATCCTATGTGAACTATCATACTCAAAAATATTATCACACTGCTATTAAGGAAAATATCACATGATACTTTATCAAAAAATAGTATCACACTAGTGTAAGAAATATGACATGTTTTAAATTTTGAGAAAAATGACATGGGTCTAGACACTGTTTGCGTTTAAGATTATTTGTACTAATTTTATACATCCATCATGATATGTTCTAACATCTAGTTTGGGGTTATGGTTTGTAGGAGAACTTCCCAGTGCTCCTCATTAGAGCTTTGAGAGTGACCGGGCTATGGTGTGTTCAAGATCTTGATGATTCGGTACAAGCAAACTTGGGGGATATGGGTTTCGAGTACTTGATGCAGATGCCCCATATTCGAGTAGATCATGGGCTACTAATAGCATTGGCTAAGAAGTGGCATAGTGAGAATAACACCTTTCACTTACCGATTGGAGAGGCCACAATTACCTTAGAGGATGTCTATTGAATCCTTTGAGTGCCTAGCCATGAAGATCCAGTGAGTATAATCATGTTTATAGATGTTCATAGATGTAAAGTTTCTATATGATAGAAACTAACATGATTTGTATGTTGGCACAAGTAAACTATGATCAAGATTCGACCGAGGGATGACAAGTCATCCAAGACATGTTCTAGGATGTGACCATTATTGATAGACACCTTAGCTAGGATTGGTTGATGGAGGAGTTTATAAGAGATTTCCTAGTTCTATGCATAGTATGTTCTATAGTTGCACAGGCTCTCATCACTAATAGGACATAGAGAGGGTTCCCATTGGGCTGGGGCAGATTGTTTGCAAACTTGATAGCACACCCACGATGGATGGCATGGGGCCCAACCATCCTAGCAGAAATGTACCATGAGGTCCATGAGATCCTCTATAGGGAGAGCAGGACATGGGCATGTGGTGTGATCTTAGCATAGATATGGGCATGGGAGCACATCACCATTGTGTGCCCACATGTGTAGCCTAGGGAGTGGAGATGCCCCTATATCTACAGATACATAAGATTCATTAGCTAGCCACATAGAGGAGATGTGAGATATTACCAGAGACTACTGGATAAGCTCACTTCATTTCAGTGGAGACCATACAGGGCCTGTGAGCAATGGGATGATCGAGAGCAGGAGCTGGAATACATGTTATGCAACCGACCACTAGTAGGTCAACACTCTGAGATAGTAGAGCACTTCATGATCACTCAAGTTTGGAAATAGTTTGGGTGACAGTAGAGGGTGCCCACAAAGACCATTACATATGCCTAGGTCAAGGATGAGGAGGGACAGGGATGGCTATCGATGCTGGACTACTAGTAGGTAGTACAATATACCATAGGTATATGTAGGGAGCCATGGGACTATCTCCCAGACATGGTGGATGCAGTTGCAGATGCAACCTATAGGGCAGAGTGGTGGAGGTATCCATTCCCATGGTTTATTGTACCTAATGTACAGGGTGGTGATGAGGATGATGGAGATGGGGGAGATGGAGGGAGAGTGAGAGAGAGAGGATAAGGGTCTCAATCTAGTGGCTAGAAATGGTCACAGAGATAGACTTCTGAGGATGAGGGAGATGATGCAATGAGATTAGTTTGTCGATGGGTGGATGTTGGGTAGGATCAGCCTATAGGGGGAGGAGGAGAGGATCTTAGGGTGAGGATCTAGGCTTTGGATACTAAGATGTAGAAGCTAAGGATTACCATAGCTATGAGATATCAGTAGCTAATGGATCTACAAGCTGAGATAGATCAGTGGGAGAGGGAAGCACAGGCCAATGTAGTAGAGATTTAGAGGGAGGTAGCACGAGCTACCTATTATCATGGTCTCTACATATAGGCTATACTTGAGGGACAAAGAGTGCCACTCTACTCTGAGAGGGCTAGGAGATCTGACATGGTACCAGATAGGGTAGTGGTATCACCTCCACCACCACCATGTGATGGGGAGAGTCAGACTTAGGTCTAAGGTGGTAGATGTATAGAGATATATCCTAGGATATTATCTAGATTTTGGATCCCACTTGTGATGGATGTTTCAATTTTATTGTCTTGCTATATTGCTCAAAATATATGATATATATGCTCATGTATAATCTCTCTAATAGATGTATGTTTAGTTCTCATGTTATGATTGTTAGCATGTGCAAAAAATTTCATGGCCCTAGCTCTTTCCCCCTGGTCTCTGTAGTTGTTTTTAGGTCTCTGGCGTAACCCTTGGTTCAAAATTTCAAAATCTAGCTGTTAGGTTCAAAAACCCTTTGTTAAATCCTGGCCCTTTTCTATTTTTATGTTACTTTTCATGGGTCACTTAAGGGTCCTAATATGCACGTGCTTTATATTTTTGGTCGGTCCCCATTTTAACTTTTCCTAAGTTTCTCCCTAGGTGGCCTTTAATATTTCCTAAAGTCCCCTGTGCCTAATATTTTTCCCAAAAGCCTAAGTCTCAGCATTTAATTTTTCCTATGTTTCAGCCTTAGTGTTTTCTGGGCCCGGTCTTCTGATAGCATTTCCATCTGATGGTTAGCGTAAGTTCTCATGAGATGTGTCAGATGCATGAGATCTTAAGACCATCATTGATTTTTCCTAATGACATAGCCTTTCTTTTCATGTGGGTCCACTACCATGTTGGCACAGTTGGCATTCTCTCATTGGTTAGTGTGTTGCTGAGACAGATCCTAAAAGTGGGGCTTGTGGTGTAGGCTTTTCAATCTACGGTCAACACATGATCTTAAAGAATATTCTTCCCCTTTGAGATCATATGCCATCCATTGATTTTGAATCTTACTCAGCATGTGTTAGTGGGTCTTGATCCTATCAGTGAGTCGATGAATGGTGTATAATCTTATGGGTTTTGTCAAAGGCTTAAGATCTTGCGACGACCGTTGATTTTGTTTCCTATCAGATGGTTGTCAGGGTAGGGAGGAGATTCTCGATCTAACGGTGGGTGTGAAATCTGGTAGGATCTCAGATGGGTATGTGAACTTGCGAAGGCCGTTGATCTTCCTGATGCGGGCTTGGTCAAGTTTCTCAGTCTTTTGGCGATTGACTTAAGATTTAAAGACTGCGAAGCATGAAGATCAGATGGTCACGACTTAAAGTGAACCTGATTTCAAATATTGACCGTTGATTTGTTGTTAAAGCCATAAAATGATCGTTGAAGTTCAAATTCAAATTTTTTGAGGGTTTCCAGCGATAGAAGGTACCAAAATTTATGGTTTTAATGGCCTGTTTCGATTGATTTGGTGGCGCTGGTTGTTGCAGACTAGTCCAAGGGTCCCTGTGGTAGGTCGCATGATGTTTTTGTACTAGAAGTATGGTTTTGTGCTTGAGATATGTTTGCAGGTAGCTGATATGACTAGTTTTCATGGCATTTCCTAGTTGTTTTTGTTAGATTAGGTGAAATACTAATCTCCCAAGAACACCTGCATGCATAACCCTGTCACATGGAAGAAGCAAAGAACAAAAGCAAGAAAAATCTATGGAGGCCAAAAAGCTAGAGACATCATATGCACAATCAAAAAACAATCTATTATGAATAATACATTGAGTTGCTGAAAAATACAAAGACGGAATCCTTATAAAAGGATACAGAAACCCTAAAGGAGAAAACCCTAAAGAATAATAAGATGCCTAAGTCTAACTTAAGTGTAGAGAATAATAGACTAATAATTAAATAAATTAATTATTAGCTATAATATGACTACTCTAACACCCCCCCTTAAGTGTAACTTAGGGATAAGCTAAATAACTAAGGACTAAAAGATGCATGAAAACAAAAATGCATGAAAGAGCTATGGGTCCCGGCAACAAGGCCTGATCAGGTACCCAAGTACAAAAAATAAACTAGATGAAAGAAACAAAGCCTCCAATCTAGGGAATGTCCCAAAGAAAGGAACAAGAAAGAGCATGAAGCATCTCCAAAGCATGAAGCCGCAAACACTGTCAGAAGAAACTACTAGAACCCCCACTGAAATAGTGCATGACCAGGTAGAGAAGACAAAGTCTGAAGAGCTGATCAATCAAAGAGGTGGCCTCCAAAAGCAAGAATGAATGAGTGTCTATATAGTAGATGATCCATCTCACCGAAATGCATAGGTACCTAGCCACTGCATCTGCCCAGTACATAAGAACAAAAAATGTATACGTAGATCACTCAATCGAACCAAGGAAGCAATAGAACCAACAGGTGAACCCCCCCATACTGCTGAATAGGGAGAGGGGTGACAGGAACACTGAAATGCAATGTCAGAAACATCTGCAAGAAGAAGAATCAAGAACACCAACAGTGCAACAGAAGTACAAGCACAGGATAAAGGGTAGTGTCATAGACACACAACATGGGCTAATGTCATGGAAGGTACACTCACTTGACAAAGGTGGATGAGCACAAAAGGCAAAACATCATAACCCCCCATGGCACTTTATAACTGAGTGCGAGTACAAACAAACATAAAGAGTACAAGATCCCAGATATGCAAAAGCAGGCACTTTATCTCAGTGCATTTATAGAAAAGAAATGCTACAAAAGAGAAGCATACAATGCTCAGTAGTCAGAAAGAAGAGTGAGCCAGAAGAACAGAAGAAGAGATCCCAAGACCTGTAGAACCCAAGTAATCCACCAGAGTGCGAAAGTGAAAAACTCAGAGGAGAGAAAACCTGGAGCAGAATCTGGATAAAAGACCCCTGCAATTGAATAACTCACAAAACCATCTTTCCAATGATATATGGTGAGCCTAAAAATGAGTCTGGATGAGTGAGATATGGCTCCCAGAAGGCAAAAAATAAACATCACCTTTGACAAAAAAAATACTATCAAAATAGTAGAGCCAAAAAACCTTACCTCCATAATCAGAAAGAGCTCAGAAAGAGCTTTTCAGCGATATAAAGAAGTCCAAAAAGACCTCCGTATGCTCAAGATATTGCAAAAAAGGCCTAGGTACCCTAAAAAGGCTTCAAAATAAATTTTTAAGCCCCTGGGGCTAAAAAACATAAAGCCCCTAGGCGCATGGAGCGCGCAGGGGGCAAAACCGAGGGCTCTCGGTCACCCACGTGACTGCCGCAGGGGCCTAAAGAGCTCGCGGGGCCTACAGAGCGGAGCGGGGGCGCAGGCTGGTGGAGCGGAGCCCAGGGGCAGAGCGGCCGGTGTTGGCGGAGTGGAGGGAGCCCGGTGGCCGGTGATGGGGGCGGCGGTGGGGGCCACGACAGCGCTTACAGCTGCTAGCGGCTCGGCGGAGGCTACAGGGTGGTGCCCGGGTGGCCACTGGGTGGCACTCGGGAGGCTGCCCCCTAGTAAAAAAAATTTTAATTTTTTTTGAAAATTGTCATCTTGATCCGCGTGCCAGGCCATACGGCTTGGTACCCAAAAAATTTTGCCTCAAATTGCAAAGGTGTCCAAAATGGACAAATTTTATATGGATTCTAGGGTTTTTGGGCTTTCTGGACGCAATACCAGAACAAAAAATAACATCTTGCAGAGAATACCAGAACTGAAAATTTTTTAAACCCTCCTGCTTCTGAATCACTTCAATAAGACACGAACAACGAGTAGTAAGATGGCTTTGATACCATGTTAGATTAGGTGAAATACTAATCTCCCAAGAACACTTGCATGCGTAACCCTGTCACATGGAAGAAGCAAAGAACAGAAGCAAGAAAAATCTATGGAGGCCAAAAAGCCAAAGACATCATATGCACAATCAAAAAACAATCTATTATGAATAATGCATTGAGTTGCTGAAAAATACAAAGAGGGAATCCTTATAAAAGGATACCGAAACCCTAAAGGAGAAAACCTTAAAGAATAATAAGATACCTAAGTCTAACTTAAGTGTAGAGAATAATAGACTAATAATTAAATAAATTAATTATTAGCTATAATATGACTACTCTAACAGTTTTGTACTATTCTTGTAGATTTTGATGATTGCAGATCCGTCTGAGATTCATTTTCTCTGGGTTGCTTATGTTTCTTCCCCTGCAATAAGTTCTAATGTAGTTTTTGGTTGGTTGAGTTGTTGAAACCCTAACCCTAGTCACCCTAAGCTTCATGCAATCTCTTTGAGATTACCAAGGTGGCTATGGTATAAGTTGTTAGTTTTTGATAGAGTCGTGGTTTGAATTTTAATCAGTCCAGAGGTTTTGATCTTGATTAGTTCCAGGGAGTTGTAGTAGGCAGTATCATATTGTATTAGATTGAATAGAATTTCCTTGTAGTCTTTTGCAGGTTATTGAAGTGGTTTTCTCTCTTCTCTGCTTTGAACATGTACATGATTCATTATACTTAATACAATTATTTCAAGCTTTCAAGTCTCTTCATGGTGTCAATCTGGTGAATTCTAGATTTTCTGATCTATTGCATAGGATTACCTTTGTATGTGTTCTAGTCTACAGTTCTTGATCTAGGATCAAGTGAAATATACTTTGGATAGGACATAGATTCACTTTGATTTTTCTGTAGAAGGATGTTATAAGTAGTGGATGGGCTAGAATGTTTGTATTTATGGCTATGAGTCTTAGATAGTAGTTGGTTCATGTTCAATGTTTGTATTTGAGATTTGCACAATTGATGAAGGGTGCTCCCCTTAGTAGCACAAACACATAATAGAAATAGAGAAACAACAACAATAATATGCAAAAATAGAAAATTGGCTTCTTATTATCTCCACAAATGTGGAATTATAAACTTTCAAAATTATAATATGCAAAGCCATATGGGCATTCCCTTACAATATTCTGTAGGAAAAATGCTCGAATCAATACCCTGATCTACTACCCAGAACTGCCCTAGACAACACTACGGGCCTTCTTTATATAGGCAATTTCCACCGCCCGAGAAGGTTCCAAAAATTTAGCCCTAAGGGCTGACCCAACTTAGAATTATTTTATTTTTCAATTTATTACATCAAAGTCAGCTCAAAATAACTTTTGAAACCCAAAAAAAAATTTTGAAAGAAAATTATTTTCCACCATTTCAGGTGGCTTGACTTTCGGAGACCATAAGTCATCACCAGTTGACCCGATTGACTATTATAACCCCATTTCAAAAATGCCACAAAGCACTCTACAGGCTTGACCTATGCAAAGCGCCTGTCACCCAATTTTTTAACCTCATCTGGGGCCTCTAAAGCCTTCAAAATTGAGTTCAAAGTTTCTGTACCCTACTGCTAATACCGAAAATCTTCAATATCTTCAAAACTAGACCTGATCTAGCCATGAAATTTTGTTGGTAGGCTGATATGACTGAGATGAACCTCCACATGTAAAATCAGAACATTCCAAGATCATAAGGCCAAGTTACTAAAAATAGAAAGTTTCCATAAATAGTAGCTCTGCATAAGATAGCCCTTATTGAATACAAAAATAGAAATATTTTTGGGTGATGCAAGATTTCCCTTACACCCAAGATGCTCCTACATGAGACACTCGGGGTAATTTGAGAAGCGACCCTGTCATGACTTAGGTGTGCAGAGGAAAACCAAGATGGTTAGCCTCCTCCTTTATTAGCCATGATGAATCTTCTAAAGGTCATCCTTTCCATTTGACCAAATACTCTTCATATGTCTTGTTCCTTGTGCTTCTGCCAACATGACTATCCAGTATGTCTTCAATCTCCTTGATATCTGAACTGGTTGCTAGAATACTCCATTGTGCTACTGCAACCTCATCTTCAACACCTCCTTCATGATACTCTGTCAAATCTGAAATGTTAAACACTGGTGAAATATTCAGCTCAGAAGGCAATTCTACCTCATATGCATTTCCTGAATCATGCTTCTTCAGTATCGTACATGGTCCAAACTTCTTCATTTTCAACTTGTTATATGTACCAACTAGAAATCGCTCTTTCCGCAAATGAACCATGACTTCATCCCCAACCTAAAATTTTTTATGCCTCATTTTCTCATCTGCCTTATTCTTATACTGTGCATTCATCTTGGTAATACGCTTCCTCACCTCCTCATGGATGTTCTTCAAGTGTTCTGCAAAATCCTCAGCTTCAGCACTACTTATTTCCCCTTTATCTATCTTTCTCAACTCAGATGCATTTCTTGGACTACTTCCATATACAATCTGGAATGGTGATTTACTAGTGCTCCTATTGATAGAATTATTGTATGAAAATTCTACCTGTGGTAAAATCAAATCCCATCCTATTGGCTTATCTCCAACCAAACATCTCAGCAAATTTTCCAAACTTCTATTCACCACCTCTGTCTGTCCATCAGTCTGTGGATGATGTGATGAACTGAACTTCAAATCTATCTTCAACTTCTTCCACAATGTATGCCAGAAATATCCAACAAACTTAGTGTCTCTATCTGAAACTATGGTCTTTGGCAAACCATGTAGTCTCACTACTTCTCTGAAAAACAATTCTACTAGATGAACAACATCATTAGTCTTCTTGCAGGGAATGAAATGTGCCATCTTCAAAAATCTGTCAACTACTACAAAAATTGAATCGTGTCCCCACTGAGTCCTCGGTAAACCAAGGACAAAGTCCATACTAATATCCTCCCAAGGCTTCTCTAGTACAGGTAATGGCTAATATAACCCTATATTCTACTTCACTACCTTCGCCATCTGACATACTCTGCAACTCTGTACAAACTTCTTCACATCATGCTGCAACTATGGCCTATAATAATTCTCACCAACCAAAGCAAGGGTTTTATCACGACCAAAATGTCTAGCCAATCCTCCACTATGCTTCTCTTTGATGAGATTCACCCTCATAGAACTTTGTGGAATGCACAACTGACTCCCTCTAAATAGCATATCATTTTGGATGATAAAATCCAGCCATTTCATCCTATCTAGAGTAATAGGTTCTTTACAAGCTTTCCAAGCTCCATCAAAATCAGGATCCTCTGGATACAAATTTTTGAGTTCCTTGAACCCAACCACCTCAATCTACATCTCTGTCAGCAATAGTTGCCTTCTGCTAAGAGCATCTGCAACCCTGTTAGACTTTCCACTTCTATGTTTCAAAACAAATGTATAACTCTGCAAAAACTCAACCCATTTCAAATGTCTCTGATTCAACTTTCCTTGACTATTTGAATATTGCAAAGCTTGATGATCAGTATACAAAACAAACTCCTTAGGAAGTAGATAGTGTCTCCACTTCTTCAATGCCTGAACTATAGCATAAAATTTCTTATCATAAATAGAATACTTCCTCTTGGCATCATTTAACTTCTCACTGAAATAAGCAACCGGTTTACCTTCTTGGCTCAGAACAACTCCTATTGTGGTACCACTAGCATCACAATCTACTTGAAACACCTTATTAAAATTTGGAAGTGCTAAAACAGGTTGTTCTTTAACTTTTTGTTTCAACAATTGAAAACTCTTTTCTGCCCCATTAGTCCACTTAAACTCTTTTCTATCTCCTCTCATTGTTTCAGTCAAGGGACCACAAATACTGCTAAAATTTCTGATAAACTTTCTGTAAAAGCTAGCCAAACCATGAAAAGTTCTTACCTCAGTAGCACTCCTTGGAGTAGGCCATTCAAGGATCACCTGTACCTTCTTTGGGTCAATTTTTAGACCTTCTACTGAAACTACAAATCCCAAATACACTAACTCTTTCTTCACAAAACTGCACTTCTTCAAATTAATCAACAATTTCTC
Source organism: Chamaecyparis obtusa (assembly GCA_027943335.1). Taxonomy (NCBI): domain Eukaryota; kingdom Viridiplantae; phylum Streptophyta; class Pinopsida; order Cupressales; family Cupressaceae; genus Chamaecyparis; species Chamaecyparis obtusa. The sequence goes on along the minus strand of BSBK01006232.1, from coordinate 165,925 downwards.
ATCTTTTAGCTTCTCAAACACCATACAAATATGAATCATATGCTCCTCCAATGTCTTGCTAAAGATCAAAATGTCATCTAGGTAAACAATGACAAACTTACCCAGAAATTCCTTTAGAACCTCGTTCATGAGCTGCATGAAAGTGTTTGGTGCATTGGTTAGCCCAAAAGGCATGACTAACCAATCATACAGTCCTTCCTTTGTCTTGAAGGTAGTCTTCCATTCATCTTCTTCTCTGATCCAAATCTAGTGATATCCACTCTTCAGATCTATCTTTGAGAAATACACAGCTCCACTCAAACAGTCCATAATATCATCCATTTGTGGCAATGGAAACCTATACTTGATTGTGATCTTGTTTATTGCTCTAGAATCTATACACATCCTCCATTATCCATTCTTCTTTGGTGCTAATACCACTGGTACAAAATAGGGACTCAGACTCTCTCGAATCAACCCCTTCTGCAATAACTCATGTACTTGTCTGTACAACTCTTCACTTTCTACTAGTGTCATTCTATGTGCTTCCTTGTTTGGAAAAGTAGCTCCTAGAATCAAATCCATCTGATGACTGCTCTTCCTTACCGATGGTAATCCATCAGGTACATTATCAGATACAATATCCTAAAACTCATTCAACAAATCTGCAACCTCTACAGGTACATCCTCTACTTCCTCTTTACCAGCTTTTGGAATTAAAGCAAAATACACATGCTCATACCTCATACCATCTAGGAATTTTCTTCCATCAACAAAAGTTATTCTTGCATTAATACATTTTCTGTGGTCTTCTTCAATGGCTTTATCTTATGTCGCACTCCATCCTTTGTCAGGGAATAGATATTCGCATGACCATCATGTACATCACATCTGTCAAACTGCCACAGTCTACCCAACAACATATGACATGCATCTATAGATATTATATCACATAGTACCTCATCTTGGTACCCGCTGATCTTGAACTTTACCAAGCACTATTCACTGACCATGACCTTGTGGTCATCCTGCACCCAGGCAATATGATATGGATGTGGGTGTTTCTATCTCTTGAGCTTCAACTTTGTCATCATCTCTTTTGACACCAAATTGTCAGTACTTCCACTATCGATAATCACATCATAGTATTTACCTTTACACTTGCATCTAGTGCAAAACAAGATCCTCATTTGTTCAGGTTCATTCTCACCACTCAGCAGGACTCTTATGTTAATTAGTGTTTCTCCCCTTTCAGCATCTTTAGAATTTGATGATCTGGCATCTTTGTCTACATGTGCAACTCTGGCTTGGCTTTCATTTCTCCTATCTATTCTGCCTTGGCACTGAGGATATTCAAATGCCCTATGACCTTCTTCTCCATAGTGAAAACATGTTCCATGGAAGCCTCCTCTTCCAGATCCTTGTCCTCTTCCTCTTCCTCTCTGATCTCTATTATTCTGATCTTGGAAATAATTGGACTGGTTTCCTCTCTGATTCTGGCTGCTACTAGCCTCATCCTTCTTTTTTAGATCTTCATTTCAGCCACCATATGACTGTCCACCAGATCTTCCACCATGACCTCTTCCGTTTTGTCTGCTCTCAAACTTCTTGTTCAGCTTTTCCTCTACTTTTAGGGAAAAATGGTATGCCTCCTCAATACTGTTCATTTGAACTAGATTCAACTCCTCCTAAATACTTGGCCTTAACCCATTAAGGTATCGGGAAACTTTCTCCTTATCAGCTTCCGCATGGCCTGTTCTGATGAAGAGTCGATATAACTCCTCTGTATACTCCTGAAAAGATCTTCCTTCTTGCTTCAAACTTTGCATTTTCTTTAGTAGGTCAAGCTCATAATCAACAGGAATGAACTGTCACTTCAATTTATCCACCATTCGATCCCATCTTGTGATTTTATCTTTCCCTCTTCTATTTTGCTCCAATTGAATCTCTTGCCACCAGATCTTCGCATGACCTTTCAGTCTGGCCTTCACAAATTTGACCCTATCAGGATACTCAACATCTTCATACTCAAAATATTCTTCACATTCATTGATCCAGTCGATCAATTCCTCTGGGTTAAGATTTCTAGAAAATGTAAGAACCTCAATCTTAGGTCTTTTCCCAATTTTGGAAATCACCTGAAAAAGTCTTTCTTCCTCCTGATTCACAACTTCAGCTTCTCCTTCTTGATATTCTTCTTTGGCTTCATCCTCGCTTTCATCTCTGACATTAAGATCCATTCCTCCATGAATCTCTTCTTGCAATGCTTGCACTTGTCTCTACAGCTCTCTAACCTCAAGTGTCACAGCACCAGCTCTTCCACCACGTTCTCTTCGTGGAGGCATTTTTGTGATGCGCATTGAAACCCTAACCACAGTCCTAGTGCAAACTACCTTACAGTCGGTGATCTATTTACACACTTAAGAACTCCTACTTTGATACCACTTGATGAAGGGTTCTCCCCTTAGTACCACAAACACATAACAGAAATAGAGAAAAAAACAACAATAATATGCAAGAATAGAAAATTGGCTTCTTATTATCTCCACAAATGTGGAATTACAAACTTTCAGAATTACAATATGCAAAGCCACATGGGCATTCCCTTACAATATTCTGTAGGAAAAATCCTCGAATCAATACCCAGATCTACTACCCAGAACTGCCCTAGACAAAACACTATGGGCCTTCTTTATATAGGCAATTTCCATCGCCCGAGAAAGTTCCAAAAATTTAGCCCTAAGGGTTGACCCAACTTAGAATTATTTTATTTTTCAATTTATTAAATCAAAGTCGGCTCAAAATAACTTTTGAAACCTGAATAGAAATTTTGAAAAAAAATTATTTTCCGCCATTTCAGGTGGCCTAACTTTCGGAGACCATAAGTCATCACCAGTTGACCTGATTGACTATTATAACCCCATTTTGAAAATACCACGAAGTGCTCTACAGGCTTGACCCACACAAAGCACCTATCACCCATTTTTTTGACCTCATCTAGGGCCTCTAAAGCCTTCAAAACTGAGTTCAAAGTTTCTGTACCCTGCTACCAATACCAAAAATCTTTAATATCTTCAAAACTAGACCTGATCTAGCAATGAAACTTTGCTGGCAGGCTGATATGACTGAGATGAACCTCCACATGTAAAATCAAAACATTCCGAGATCATAAGGCCAACTTACTAAAAATAGCAAGTTTCCATAAATAGCAGCTCTACACAAGATAGCCCTTATTGATTAAAAAAATAGAAATATTTTTGGGTGATGCAAGATTTCCCTTACACCCAGGATGCTCCTGCATCAGCAATGGATAATGGCACTGATCAGGGATTAGTATATTCAGTTGAGTTCAATGCTTGATTGGCCCTTGTTTACTTCTTTCCATCTTCATATATCAACACCTTTTCAAGTTTTAATTGTATTTGGTTGATAGTAGTAACACCCTATAGTAATGGAGAGTCAATGAATGTGAGGTTAGCATTTAGCACTTTCTTACTATTCAATCTATTGTTTGGACCTAGTCTTTGGTGTGTGAAGTATAGTTTTCACTGGGTTAGGTGCACCTGGCTTGGTTTTACAGAGCCAGAAGTGAAGAGTGCAGTCTTGTCCCTAGAGTTGGTCCAGTTACCCTAAGATCCTTATAGATTTTGGAACTAACCAATCCTAAAATCAACCTGAGGGTATATTGGCAACCTGAGAGCATAAACATCCATTTTGAACACCAACAAGATGGTGAGTCTACTAGGGAAGTGTTACACAAGTCTATAGTAACCAGTAGGTCATCATTGAAAAATAGGGTTATTCTTGTCCCTTGTCTTATAGTCTCATTTGGATATTTGTTAAGTGGTATTGTAAGATTCCCAATATACTTGGGTGGTGACTCAAACATCTCTGCAGCAGTGCTAGTTAATAGATTTTAATCAAATGAGTTATAGAGGTACTAGGTTCCGGAGTAACGAACATCTTGAAAACATAATGGAAGAAGGTATTCCAAGCACTTCCAGGCCTAGTCAGACAAGGGGAGGAAAGAAGAAAAGAAATCTTTCTCATACTTGGAGAAATAAAAAGGATACAAGACAAGACACTCAAACCAAGCCTAGTCAAGAAGAAAATATTTTAGAATATGAAGAGGCTGTTGATTTGGGATTGAACCAATATGAGGATGAATTTCAAGTGGGAGATGATGAGTTTGAGACTACTCTCCCTGAATCATAAGAGATCTTTAAGGAGGTCTATGAATTGGAAAGAAGAGTCCAAGAACAAGTTCCTATTAGGAAACAAAGAGAAAAGGGCAAAGAGGATAGAGTAAGACAAGCGATGATAAGGGTTGATTAGCTAAAGAGGTAGTTGTTAGATTTGGAGGCAATTAATTTTGTCCCAGAGTCTAAAAGAGTAGAGGAATAGCCTATTGTGTATAAAACACATGAGATAACTAGGCCTAGAGATAAGGGCAAACAAAAAACTATTGGAGTGCGGATTAGTGAACAGATTCATGTGGAAAACCCATTAGATCAAGGGTTGAGATTAGATGCAGACCTTGAGAGGGCTAGAAAAGAGAAAGAAATGTAGGCTAAAGAACTAGAGAAGGTAGAGTTGGAGGCTACTACTACAAAAATGAGGAAGAAGATTGATTTTCTCAAGCATACCTCAGGACCTTCAAATGTTGCTGCTTCTTTCTTGGGGCAAGGTGGAAATCGTGGTAACCTTGTAGCTCAAACAAATGGTATTCTGGGTGCTGCTAAAATTCCTAATGGTTCAAACACAAGGACATCTACATCTCAAGGAATAGATCCACCGCATGGAGTTCCTGTTCATCAAAGGTACAAACAACTTATTTTTTTTGGTATTCCTGGTTATCCTAATGTTATTCCTGATGAAATTAGAAAGAAACTCCCTAAGTTTACTGGAAACAATGTCATTACATGTGAAGAACATCTAAAAATTTTTATGGATGTAATAGATGACTATAATGTTGAGCCTGATGATGTTGTAATGAATTTATTTATACAATCTCTGACCGAGGATGCTAGGGATTGGTTTAGAGGATTGCCACATGCTAGTATAGGATCTTGGAATGAATTTAAGAATTGTTTCAAAGAGAATTATGGAGATAAAACAAATGAGGGTTTTATTTTGAATGAATTCAATAACATAAAAAAAAATTAGAATGAAGAGGTCCTTGAATTTAATATAAGATTCCAAAAGGCTATGCATAGGCTACTGCAAGTTATCAGATTAGATGATAGGGTATGTCTTGTGACATACTTAAATACTTTTGATGCAAAGATGGTTTACCTCTTAAGGGATAAGAACCCTAGAAGTCTTGGGGAGGCTTACAAGTTGGCTATCAACATAGGCAGTAATAGAAGAATATTAGGAAAATTAGGGAGAAGAGATGATTATAGGCCTCAAGTGCAAAACAAGAAAGAAATGGGAAGGTCTGCTAATTTTAAGCCTAAGGAGGAGGACAATCTAAAGAAGATTCTAAGTGCTTTAGAGAGTCTAAAGCCTGATGAAAAAAGAAACAATAAGGTTGCAACAAATGACAAACAAGCTTCAAGTAATTTTAGCAGGTAACCAAGAATGCAGAATTACCCATACAATACTCAGTTGAAGGATGGCAAGCCCATTTTTCTAGTTAAAAGGGATAGGCCTAAAGATAGGATTCTTGATCCTTTGCAAAGAAATTCAATTAACTTGAATAATGATATCCCATGGTGTATTGTTTGTCAGTCTCCTCATAGTCCAAAGCATTGTGTTATTGCTTTGAATTTACCTGATAACCAAGAACAAGATGAGAAATATGATAGGAGTGGTTGTGGAATGACTTCTTCACATGCATGGGATGAGGTTGACTCTACTAATGATGAGGAGGAAGAATTTTATGATGTTGGATGTGGTGCAATGAAGTGTGAGGAACATGTTTCCTTAAGGAGACCCTCTGATGAGGAAATTGCACAAATCACTACAGACATGGTTACTCAAGCCAGGAGTAATTAAAATTTGAGAAGTAGGATAGTTGGAGGCACAAGTGGTAAACCAGGTAGCATGTTTGTCAAGAATTCTAAAAGGAATGCACAACAACATGAGGAAAAGGAAAAGAGTGCTGGTGTTTTCAGTCAGGTTAACATAAAAAAGAAGAGTGGGCCTACTGCAATACCTAAGGGTAAAGTAAGGACATCAGAAGTAGCTATCCCCATACCTCAAAAGAAAGATGAATTTGTACAAAAGAGTAAATCTAACTTGATTGTCCAAAAAGAGGATAAGGGTATCTCTGAGATTAAGGAAGATATGGGCAACCATTCTTATGTTCCCATTGATATGACTAAATTGCTTTCACAAATAACTATCAAGGTTTCATTGTTAGAAATGATGAGAATAGAAGAGCACAAGGTCAAGGCCTTGGATTGGGTAAATGGTGCCTCTTCCATAAAGGTCCACGAAATGAATAGAGGTGACAAGCATGTGGCTACTTCAGATGACACACCTGATAGTAAAAATGAGGAAATTGTCTCTGAGATTCCTAAAAGGTATTTGGATGCAAACATTGTAAATACTACATCAAGGATAGTTGATCCTTTTTTCTTGTCCCTTATGATAAATGGAAAATTATTGAAGAATTGCATGATTGATTCTAGAGCATCAAACACTTTCATGCCTGTAGAGATCATGAAGTCACTCGAACTAAAGGTTGATACACCTCATGGGAGATGCCAAGCTATGGACTCAAGAGAGGTGCCAGTTATTGGTACCATTAAGACTTTGCCTTATAAATTAGCTACATTTCCTGAAAAACAATTAACTATGAGTGTTCTTGTAGTCGACATCCCCCCTCAATATGGAATGTTTTTATCTAGAAAGTGGAGTGCCTCCATGGGAGGAAGTATTCAATGTGACTTGTCCTTTGCCACTTTCAACATTGAAGGTGAAAGTGTGAAAGTTTCAAGGGAAGCTGGAACTCCACATATGATTGAGGAGGATGAAGAGGACAATATGAATTGTTTTGTGGACACTGACATTGGTTCTTTCCAAGTTTAGGAGAGAGAGATGCAAGAGAAGGTCAAGCCTATCTTTCTGGCTGATGATAAGAGTGACATGGTAGAAGGTAATGCATTATGGACCCTATATTTTGATGGAGCAAGTTCAAAGGAAGGTGTTGGAGTAGGAGTGCTATTGATATCCCCAAGTGGTAAGACTTTTAAGTTTTCTTTCACTCTCTTGTTCCCTTGCACAAATAATGTTGCTGAATATGAGGCCCTACTGATTGGTTTGAGACAAGCATCAAAACATGGGATCAAACATCTTAAGGTGATTGGTGATTCTGAGTTAATAGTTTCTCAGATTAGATCAAAGTATGCATCAAAGAATCAAAGGCTGAAACAATATAGAAATGTTGTTTGGGATGAAATTGAAGGTTTTAGTGCCTTTGGTATTGATTGGGTGGATAGAAGCCAAAACAAGATTGCTAACTTACTAGCAAACATAGCATTAAGGCTAGAGGATATTACCTTTGTAGGGATATCCAGGATTGAGTGCAAGTCTCGGCTTTCTATCCCAGAAAATGTTGAGAATTGGTGGGTATTTTCTGATGATCAGGATATACTAAGGTTTTTGCAATGTGAATCTCATTTTGATGGTCAGGAGATGGATTTCATCACTTTTGTTGACATCAAAAATGGAAAAGAGAATGTTCTTGGGAAGGAAGTTTTGCAATTAAAATCAAATAGGTTCCCAAGGGGACTGGTTGCTCTTGAGAGGGCATTTGATGATAAAGAAATGACTTATTTTCCTAAATTTGTTGATAAGATAAATGATTTGGAGGAAATAAATTCAGGAACAAGTCAAATGCCCAAAAATTTTTACACAGGTAAATGTTTATCCCAAAGAACTAGGAATAATCTGATTGATCTTCTCAAAAGATTCAGACATGTCTTTGCATGGTCTTATGAGGATTTGAAAGCCTATAGAGAAGATTTTTTCTAGCAAGAAATACCATTGAAGGAAGGCACTAAACCTTTTAGGCAGAAATTAAGGCCTATGAACCCTACTTTGGCACCAAAAATACAAGATGAACTTAAAAAGATGATGGATGCTGGCATTATTAAGCCTGTCAGATATTCTACTTGGGTGTCAAATTTGGTTCCGGTCAGGAAGAAGAATGGTGACATTAGGTTATGTGTTGATTTTAGGAATTTGAATGTTAATTCTTTGAAGGACAATTATGGTTTTCCTAATATGGAGAATATGTTGCAGAAGGTTACTAGATTAGAGTTAATGTCCATGATGGATGGTTTCTCTAGATATAATCAGGTCATGGTCAAGGAATCAGAACAATTTAAGACTGCATTCACTAACCCTTGGGGAACATATGTTTATGTTAGAATGCCATTTGGTCTGACAAATTCAGGAGCTACTTTTCAAAGAGCTATGGATGTAGCCTTTTCAGACTTTATAAACAAATTTCTAGTGGTGTATCAGGATGATCTCACAACATATTCAAATAAGGAAAGTCAACATTGTGAACATCTTTAGAAAATTTTTATTAGGGCCTTGGAGTATGGGATCTCTTTGAATCCAAAGAAGTGTTTTTTTGGTGTTGTGGAAGGCAAGCTCTTAGGACATATTGTGTCCAAGGATGGAGTGAGAATTGACCCTGAAAGGGTTATGGCTATAGATAAACTTTCACCATCTAGAAATGTTAAAGGAATACAGTCTTTCTTTGGGTAGGTAAATTTCCTAAGGAGATTTGTTACAAATTTTTCTGAAATCAGTATCCCTATCTCTAGGATGTTGAAAAAGGAGGAAAAGATTGAGTGGAATGAAGAAGCAGATGAATCTTTTAGAAGTATCAAAAGGGCCATCAAGGATGCTCCAGTTTTAAGGACACCTGATTATGGTAAGCCCATGCAGATATTTTCTTTTGCTTCTTATCATATAGTTGCAACAGTTTTATTACAAAAGAATTCAAATGGATATGAACAACCCATATCATTTTTTAGTAAATCCTTACAAGTAGTAGAATTGAAATACGATATTACTGAGAAATAGGCTTATGCCTTAGTGAAAGTAGTCAATGCTTTTAGATGTTATCTTGTAGGAGTTAAGGTGGTTGCTTATGTTCCTAGTGCTGCAGTTAAGGATATATTGGTGCAACAAGAAGTTTCAGGAAAAAGATGTAGATGGATCAATAGGATCCAAGAATTTAATATTGATATCTAGATTACAAAATTGGTAAGAGGCTTAGGTCTTGCAAAGTTGATGGCACAAAGCAATTTAGTTGAAAATCATGTGAATGTGTTAGAAGAAGAACAAAGGCCATACATTTGTGATATGGATTATTGTGATTGGTACAAAGATGTTATTGGCTACTTGCAAAAATTGGTCCTTCCCCCTGAGATGGATGAAAATAGAAGGAGAACTATCAAGTTGCAATCTGCAAGGTATTCCATTATACATGGTAAGTTGTGGTGGAGAAGTAATGAAGGAGTATTGCTAAAATGCATTAACCATGAGAGGTATGAGGCTTTGTTAAAGGAAATGCACCAAGGTGTGTGTGGAGGACATTATATGGCAAAGACCACAACCCATAAGATCCTTAGGTCTGGATTTTGGTGGCCTACAATTTTTAAGGATACCCATAAGTTTGTAAGAAAATGTGATGCATGCTAGAGATTTCCTGGAAAGTTGAAGTTTAATGGGAATTTACCACTCAAACCTATTATAGTTTAGGCTCCATTCCAGAAGTGGGGTATTGACTTCATTGGGGAAATTCAAAATAATTCTAGTGGTGGACATTCTTACATACTAGTGGCAACAAACTATTTTACTAAGTGGGTTGAAGCTATCCCCACTAGAATGGCTACTAGCAGAGTGGTGATAGATTTTATGATGCAAAACATCCTTACCAAGTTTGGTTTCCCAGAGGTAATTGTGGTTGATAATGCAATGTGTTTTAGGTCATAGGAATTTATTAATTTTTGTTAGTAGTATGGGATACACATTTCATTTTCTTCTCCATATCATCCACAAGGAAATGGCCAAGCTGAGTCTAGTAATAAAAGTTTGATTAAGATTCTCAAGAGAGTGCTGGACAAAAATAAGAAAGCCTGGGACTCAAAGTTATGGTTGGCACTGTGGGCTAACAGGGTAACTATAAAGAGGGCCACAGGTTGTGCTCCATTTGATTTGGTATATGGAATAGGTGCTAGATTGCCTCAAAATAATCTATTACAGATGTACAAATTTATCCAAGCATATGATGAAGACTTGAATGATGAAATGAGAATAAGAATGGATGAACTGATCCAATTGGAAGAGGTAAGGAGGGATGCACATGAAAGAAATGAGGCATTGTAGAGACAATGTAAGAATTTGTTTGATAGGAGGGCCACCCAAAGAATTTTTGAAATTGATGACCTCATCTTGACGTGGAATGCAAGGCTAGAGGATAAGGGGAAGCATGGAAAGTTTGATCCAATTTGGTTGGGCCCTTATCTTATTGAAAGAAAATGGGGGATATATTCTTATGTTCTAAAATATTTAACTAGTGGTACTTTGGAATTGCCTATTCATGGACAATTCCTAAAGTTTTACTTCTCCTGAAGTATCTTTTCCATGAGAAATAGTTTAGGTTTTCCTTTGTGCATTCATTTGTTTTTTCTTTTTGTGTGTCAAATTTTTGAGTTGGTCTGCTCTTCCAGGAGATTCTAGCTTGCTCATTGTAACTACAGGAGATACACGTCCCCAAGTATGAGCCACTGTTAGCGCCTGCAAAAAATTTCATGGCCTTAGCTCTTTCCCCCTGGTCTCTGCAGTTGTTTTTAGGTCTCTGGCATAACCCTTGGTTCAAAATTTCAAAATCTAGCCGTTATGCTCAAAAACCCTTTGTTAAATCCTGGCCCTTTTCTATTTTGATGTTACTTTTCACAGGTCACTTAAGGGTCCTAATATGCACGTGCTTTATATTTTTGGCCGGTCCCCATTTTAACTTTTCCTAAGTTTCTCCCTTGGTGGCCTTTAATATTTCCTAAAGTCCCCTACGCCTAATATTTTTCCCAAAAGCCTAAGTCTCAGCATTTAATTTTTCCTATGTTTTGGCCTTAGTGTTTTTTGAGCCCAGTCTTCTGACAACATTTCCATCTGACGATCGACGTAAGTTCTCATGAGATGTGTCAGATGCATGAGATCTTAAGACCATCATTGATTTTCCTAATGACATAGCCTTTCTTTTCATGTGGGTCCACTACCATGTTGGCACGGCTGGTGTTCTCTCATTGGTCAGTGTGTTGCTGAGAGGGATCCTAAAAGTGGGGCCTGTGGTGTAGGCTTTTCAATCTACGGTCGGTGCATGATCTTAAGGAATATTCTTCCCCTTTGAGATCATGTGCCATCTGTTGATTTCAAATCTTACTCAGCATGTGTCAGTGGGTTCTGATCCTATCAGTGAATCGATGAATGGTGTATAATCTTATGGGTTTTTTTAGAGGCTTAAGATCTTGCAACGACCATTGATTTTATTTCATGTTCGATGGTTGTCAAGGCAGGGAGGAGATTCTTGATCTAATGGTGGGCATGAAATCTAGTAGGATCTCGGATGGGTATGTGAACTTGTAATGGCCGTCGATCTTCCTGATGCGGGCCTAGTCAAGCTTCTCAGTCTTTTGGCAGTTGAGTTAAAATGTAAAGATCACGAAGCATGAAGATCAGATGGTCATGACTTAAAGTGAACCTGATTTCAAATATCGACCGCCGATTTTTTGTTAAAGCCATAAAATGACCGTTGAAGTTCAAATTCAAATTTTTTGAGGGTTTCCAGTGACAGAAGTTACCAAAATTTATGGTTTTAATGGCCGGTTTCGATTGATTTGGTGGCGCTGGTTGTTGTAGACTGGTTCGAGGGTCCCTATGGTAGGTGGCATGATGTTTTTGTACCAGGAGAAGTATGGTTTCGTGCTTGAGATATGTTTGTAGGTAGTTGATTTAACTAGTTTTCATGGCATTTCCTGGTTGTTTTGTACTATTCTCATGGATTTTGATGATTGCAGATCCATCTAAGATTCATTTTCTCCAGGTTGCTTGTGTTTATTCCCCTGCAATAAGTTCTGATGTAGTTTTTGGTTGGTTGAGTTGTTGAAACCCTAACCCTAGTCACCCTAAGCTTCATGCAATCTCTTTGACATTCCCAAGGTGGCTAGTGGTATAAGTTGTTAGTTTTTGATAGAGTCAGGGTTCAAATTTTAATCAGTCTAGAGGTTCTGATCTTGATTAGTTCTAGGGAGTTGTAGCAGGCGGTATCATATTGTATTAGATTGAATAGAATTTCCTTGTAGTCTTTTGCAGGTTATTGAAGTGGTTTTCTCTCTTCTCTGCTTTGAACATGTACATGATTCATTATACTTAATATAATTATTTCAAGCTTTCAAGTCTCTCCTTGGTGTCAATCTAGTGAATTCTATATTTTCTGATCTATTGCATAGGATTACCTTTGTATGTGTTCTAGTCTACAGTTCTTGATCTAGGATCAAGTGAAATATACTTTGGATAGGACATAGATTCACTTTAATTTGTCTGCAGAAGGATGTTGTAAGTAGTGGATGGGCTGGAATGTTTGTATTTATGGCTATGAGTCTTAGATAGTAGTTGGTTCATGTTCAATGTCTTTATTTGAGATTTTCCCAATGGATAATGGCACTGATCAGGGATTAGTATATTCAGTTGAGTTGAATGCTTGATTGGCCCTTGTTTACTTCTTTCCATCTTCATATATCAACACCTTTTCAAGTTTTAATTGTATTTGGTTGATAGTAGTAACACCCTATAGTAATGGAGAGTCAATGAATGTGAGGTTAGCATTTAGCACTTTCTTACTATTCAATCTATTGTTTGGACCCAGTCTTTGGTGTGTGAAGTATAGTTTTCACTAGGTTAGGTGTACCTACCTTGGTTTTGTAGAGCTAGAAGTGAAGAGGACAGTCTTGTCCCTATAGTTGGTCTAGTTACCCTAAGATCCTTATACATTTTGGAACTAACCAATCCTAAAATCAACCTGAGGGTATATTGGTAGCCTGAGAGCATAAGCGTCCATTTTGAACACCAATAGTGATATAGATTCATGTTTCTAAAAATGATCTCTTTATGATATAGATATGATGATAAGATTAACCCCTTGTGATGATAGGAAAAGAATGTGATGTGAAAGATAAGGAGTGAAAGACATGATGCAAAAAAAATGAAAGGTGAGTGCAGTTGACTGACAAGTCCATGAAAGATGAAAGGAGAGCTCTCTCCATATGCAAGAAACTAATCAAACATGAACCTAACAATGCAAGCTACTATGAAAAGTGGTTTACTTGCAAGGTGACAAAGCTTTTAGACTCTAATATTTATCATCGAACATTATTGGTAGCATCGTAAGATCATACAATACACACTAGTATGACAATGTGATTCTGAATATGATCTATATCAGATAGATATGTGGGAATCCCACCTAGGCACAAAAGACATATAAGTCAAGATGACTAGTGTAGTGAGATTTCCTAAGTTTAATCTGGCAAGATTATACTCTCATCGAGACATAAGGAAAGTCAAGATGACTATAAGTATGCGATTGCAAAAATAGTCAAGGATAATACCTTGTAGATCCTAGTGTCAAGTGGAATAAGCATAAATGCTAATGATAGTTAGGACCAACAAAATATACCCACAAGAAGAAAAAGCAATAAAACATGTCTTCATGCCCCCAGTCTTCTAGCTTAGCATCATCAAAAACTATTAGGGAGAGAACACTCATCAAAGAAATCATCATAGATAGCACACAAAGAAATAAAGTCAAACAAGTCTCAGCAAGTCAAGTGTTTAAGTGCGTGTGTGAAGGTCATAGAGTCAAACTTTGAGTATCACATCTACTAGTAGAAAATATCAGATCATGCTAGACTGTGGGTAAGATATCTGATAAGTGTTGAGAAACACTTGACAGTAGGGTAGTGTTTGAAAAACATAGTCGAGGTGGTGTTGAAAAACACCATTTGCAAGATGTCCTAAAGACTAACACATCCTAGAGACCAAAGCTAACACAATGATGCCCCCTAGACAAAGACAAAGACCAATTCTAAACCAAGGCAACAAGGTCAAGTCATGATGGAGACGGGCTAAGTGTCGAGGATGCATGCTAAGAAACAAGGGTGAAAAGGCCTCAAGTAGTGCCTATTTCCAAGTTTTCACTAGTTGGAGATTTTTGGTTTTTTCAATTTTTTTGCATTTTTGCTACCAAGGAGCCTGTTTCCAAGTTTTCACCAAGGCAATTTTTCTATTTTTTTGAATTTTTTTGCATTTTTTGATTTTTTTGTATTTTTTTAGGACTTTATATTCTTTTTAGGATTTTTTTAGCATCATATATGAATATTTTTGGAATTTTTTCAGGATCAATAAATATGTACAAAGGAGGCCCCTAGATAGAATAGGCATCATGGATAGAACTTCTTGAGGTGCAAGACATTGATAGGATCAGGGAGCTGTTCTCCCTCTTCAGTAGACAAGAAATAAGAACCTATCCCAAAAGTAGCAATAATAATGTATGGTCCAAGCTAATTAGGTCCAAATTTTCCCTTTTGCTCTCTATGTTGTTGGTTCTTAGGGTTTTCTCGTAAGACAAGATCTCCCAATTGAAATTCTCTAGGGCGAACCTTCTTGTTCAATGTTTTGGACATACACTTTTGGTAGACTCTCATGTGATCAAATGATGCTTTTCACTTCTCATCTAGAAGTTCTAGTTCTTGAAGTCTCATGGCACGGTAGTCTTCATCTATCACTAGACATTTAAGGGAAACTCTAAGTGAAGGAATCTCCATCTCGAAAGGTAACACTGCTTTAGCACCATAAGTGAGGGAAAAAGGAGTAGCCCTTATTGAAGTATGAATACTCATTCTATAGGCCCACAAGGCCAGATTTATCTATAGATTCCAATCTCTACCATTCTTGTGAACTGTTCTATGGAGAATTTTGAGAATGGTTTTATTCGAAGCCTCTGCTTATCCATTTCCTTATGGGAAGTAAATGGAGGACCAATGCTATTTTATCTTGAATTTATTGTAGAGACATTTAAGGTCCTTATTTTTAAACTGACCTCCATTGTCAGTGATTATTTTAGAAGGCACTCCATACTGACAGATGATATGGTTTAAAATAAATAGAGAAACTATCTTGCCTGAGGCAACAGAAAGTGGAACAACCTCTACCCATTTGGTGAAGTAATCAGTAGCAGTGATAATAAATTTGTGTCCACCTGATGAGTTGGGATGAATCTATCCAACAAGGTCAAAGGCCAAGTGCTAAAATGGCCAATGAGATATAAACGGAATAAGCTCCCTGCCTAGAGCATGTATCAGGTTACCATGTTTCTGACATTTTTCACATGATTTAGCAAAAACTAATGCATTTGTCTACATGGTAGGCCAATAGTACCCAGCCCTAAGAAACCTTCAAGCCATGGATAGACCATTGGAATGTCCTCCACAAATTCCCTCATGAATGTCAGCTAATGCTTGGTCAGACTCATCCTTTTCCAAGCACCTAAGAAGTGTCCCATCTAAACCCCTCCTATACAAATCACCAGAGATAAGGATGTGGTGAGAGGAATTTTGGGTTAAGTTTCTTCATTCAGAGTGGTTGAAGGTTTCGGGAATAATGCCATCATAGAGGTATGAGTAAATGGGACCATAGCGAGATGACTCATGGCCAACAAGGGTACAAACAACTTGGCTTTCTTGGGATTCATAGATAGGGTAGCATAGTTTCTCCACCAAGAATTCAAATCTAGACTCATGTTGTTCTAGCTAAGGAAGTGAAGCCAATGTAGCTATAGCATCAAATCCTTTATTCTCTGCTCTAGGGATTTGTTGAAATGTAACAAAGGTGAAATATCCTCTCAATGAATCAACCATTTTCTTGTAGGGTACCATTTTTTCATCCTTTTTTTGTTATTCTTCATTAACTTGGTTGATTATTAATTGTGAATCCCCATAGATATGTAGCTCTATGATTCTTCATTCTCCTACCATTTTTAATGCATTTGTCAAGGCCTCATACTCAGGAATATTATGTGTACATGGGAACAATAGTTTGTAGGACTTAGGGATTGTGTACCCATGAGGAGAAATAAATAACACTCTAGCTCTTGAACCATTTTGCATGAAAGAACCATCAAGAACATCCTCCATGTTCTTGTAGTCATGTACATTATGTGCTCATCTGAAAATTCAACTTGAATTAGTGCTTTATCTCGAATTGGGAAATTAGCCAATTGGTCAGCTATGGCTTGTCCTTTTATAGCTTTACACTCAACATACTCTATGTCAAATTGTGATAAGACCATCATCCACTTAGGGAGCCTACCTGTGAGAGTAGTCTTGCCAAGAAAATATTTGAGAGGATCAATCTTTGCAATAAGGTGTATTGTATGTGCAAGCATGTAATGTCATAACTTTTGTGAAGCAAACACCACTGCAAGGCAAGATTTTTCAATACTAGTGTAGTTAATCTCATATGACACAAGAGTACGACTGATGTAATATATAGCCCTTTCTTTTCCAGTATCATCAAGTTGAGCCAATAATGCCCCCAGGGAAGATTATGTTGTTGAAACATACAATATGAGTGGTTTCCTGGGATAGGAGGCATTAAAATTGGAGGATTAGCCAAGTATTGCTTGATTTGGTCCATGTTTTTTTTACAATCATCATTCCAGACACATTTAACCCCTTTGTGCAAAGTTTTATTGAAGGGTTGAGCTCTATCTGCTAGTTGTGAAATGAACCTCCTTATAAATTGAAGGCATCCTAGAGACTCCTCATTTGGATGATGTTTTTGGGAGGCCACATATCCAAGATTGCTTGAACTTTCTCTGGGTCCAACTCTATTCCTTTGGCTGAAATGATAAACCTTAGAAGTTTTCCAGAGGTGACTCCAAATGCACACTTTTTAAGATTTAATCTTAATTGAAACTACTTCATGCGATCTAAAATGACTTCTAGATCTCCTAAGTGTGTATCCCTATTTTTAGATTTTTCCAAGGTGTCATCCACGTAATCTTCCATATTCTTATGCATCATGTCATGATAGATAGTTGTTATAGCTCTTTGATAAGTAGCTCTTGCATTCTTTAATGCAAATGGCATGATGTTCTAGCAATAGGTTCCCCATGCGCAAGTGAATGCAGTCTTTTCCTAGTCTTCAGGGGCTATTTTGATTTGATTATACCCATAAAAACCATCCATCAATGAATAGATCTCATAACCCGCAGTCATGTCCACTATCATGTCTATGTTTGGAAGTGGAAAATCATCCTTTGGGCACACTTTATTAAGATCTCTAAAATCTATGTAGATGCAAATGGACTTGTCATGTTTTGAAGTTGGTACAATATTGAATATCCATTTGGCATAATCAATGGCTCTTATAAATCCTACACTGAGGAGTTTTTCTAGTTCAGCTTTGACGAGAAGAGCTATGTGAGGATGCATTTTCCTCAACTTTTGTTTTACTAGTTTTATACCTGGAGCTATGGACAAGTGATGCATAATGAGACTAGTGTCCTGTATG
This sequence comes from Chamaecyparis obtusa, assembly GCA_027943335.1. Classification (NCBI taxonomy): domain Eukaryota; kingdom Viridiplantae; phylum Streptophyta; class Pinopsida; order Cupressales; family Cupressaceae; genus Chamaecyparis; species Chamaecyparis obtusa. The sequence goes on along the minus strand of BSBK01006232.1, from coordinate 148,348 downwards.
TGATTGAATGTGACCTCTAAATCAGGCACAACACAACATGGTCATTATTCACTTGATAGAATTCAGGAGAGAGTATGAAGAACTCAATCCAAATTCCATGGTGAGGTGACCTGTTGCCTCCTATGTGAATGGGGTGTTTGAATACTCTCAGAATGAGAGCCAACAACAGGGAGACCAATTCAACGATGGAGGATTTGAAAGCTATAATGAAGATATGCAAAGCTGAAATTAAACTAGAATGTGATGCAATTAATCTAAGATACTTGAAAGTAAAGATGAAATGCAATTTAATCTAAGAACTTGAAGCAAATATGATATTAAACTAAGAACAAATAAGCAAATTTAGTCTAAAATGTGATGCAAAGATTATACTAATAATGAGATATTAATCTAATAAATGCAATAAAAAGCTTTGAAAACAATGAATCAAATGAGACTAAAAAATGCCTATAGTGTAGATGCTCTCAAAAATTTCTCCCTTGAATGAGAAAAAGAGGTTCATTAAATAGAGAACCCCAGAGAGGAATGAAGAGTTTCTTGATTTGAAATTCCTGACCCTTCATTCCCCTTTGAGACAAAAGGTATGAATTATTTAATTAAAAGAATGAAATTTTCCACATGTGGGGAGTGACCTTTCAAGTAATTTGAATTATTAAATTCAAATAAAGAGGTCTCCATTCAATTAACTAAATATTTATTAATTCCTTTTTAAGGGTAATTAGCCAAAGGGGTAGATTTTAATTTAATTTAAAGTGCTTAGGACTTTAGAACTAAATTAAATTATCATAGAGCTAATTTAGCTAATTAAAGTCAAGGACTTTAGGAATTAATAGTAATATTTGATTATTGCAATTTATGGTCTTTGCAATTGACATCAAGTCAAATTAAGTCAGGTAGGAGAGAGAAAATTGCTTAGGGAACTAGGACTTTGGTGATGTAAAATCGAGATAATGCACCAAAATTGATGAAATTAAATAGGTGCCAATTTTGGGGTATTACATTTGCCCCTCTTTGAATTGATGTGTGAGAAATGCATTGATTCAAAGAATAGTCTGAAGTGATAGATGAAAGCAGATCAAAGCAAGATCCACCGAAGTCTAAGTTAGATTGCGAAGACAATGGTCTTAGAAGAGAACCAGAATTGGGGTTAGATTGCCCCAATACCAATTGATGAAGATGCAGATTTAGGATTGTCTCCAGAATCAGGGTTAGATTGCCCCAATATGAAGCTTAGCCCTCTGAGACCCAGGTTAGATTGCCCAGATAATAGTCTAAAAGAGATTTCGAGAGCCATCTTCAGAATGAATCTTGACTCCCAAGAATTAGGGTTAGATTGCCCCAATACCCAAAAGATTTCGAGAATCATCTCCAAAACAAAGAATGATCCTCGAGGATCTGAGTTAGATTGCTCAAATACCTAAGAGATAGATTTCCAGATGACAAGATGTGAGGCATGAAGATGCCCTTAGTAATGAGGACTGATGATTCAAATCAGACTGATTCAAGAATAGATTCAACAAGATTCAAATGATGTAATCATCCTACCCCCTCAGGAGTGAAATTAAAAGATGACATGTTAGAAGGATGATAAACAACAAGAGATTGCAGATAAAGATAAGATCGAAGATCCAAAAGAATAAAGCAGATTAGAAGCATTTTGAAGTGATCCAAAGGTCCTACTGACCAAATTTGACTAGGGTTGACTTGATGAAAAGAAGCAAAGATTTGAGAACATGATGAAAATATGAGGATCTGGTAGGAAGATGACACCAGAAGGCTGACTGCACAAGCATCCGATCCAGAAGGAGTCCAATATTTAAAACACAATTTTGAGCCACTTAGATATGTCAGATTTTGATTTCAATCCTGAAAAAGGATGCAGCCAAGATGAGACTGGGACAAAAGATGAGAACCTTTGATGAGTAGATCCAAAAGAAAGCAATCAAGAGAGCAACAAGAAAGCGCTCCAAATGCAAGCCTAGAATGAAAGAGGCAAGTCTAAATGCAAGCCTAGGATGAACAAATGCAATCCTCCAGACTCGGTTGTTGGACTCATCGTATTAATCATCATTGAGTTCATTTAAGCATGGGACAATCGAAAGATGCCATACAATTTCCCCCAACATGAGAATATGAATATGACATAAGTCTTAAATTTGTCAAAATGAGGTGTAAGCATTAAGGCACAAGAAGCCAAAATGACCTGAACACCTATTCCTTTTAATTTATCAAGTTAACATAAGCATCAAAGCACATTTGTTAGAATGACCTGAATCTCTCTTGTGAACAAACACACCAAACACATGAGAGATCTTTCTTTTGCCAAAGAGTGCTCGCAGTGACCCCTACGTTCACTTAGCAAGATGAGCGTTAGCAATTCCAAATGTAGCAAAAGAAGTCACTCAAAAAAAACAAGGAGAAGAACCAACCTCACCAAGGTGTCCATATAAAAGGAGTTGAGGTACACATGGCCATCCAATATGAGATGAAGGCTCTTACAGATGAACACCCCTCTTATGTAGATTTCTTGGATAATTGGAACTAAACCAACAAATAGAAAGTAAAAAATCAAAGCAAACAAACAAGCACTCAAAGAAAACAAAGCTCAACATGCCTCAAAGGAACACACATTTAGTTTTAGTTTCAGTTTACATTTGTGTTCAAGCGGATTGAAGTCAAATCAGAAGTGAACAACATTCGAAGTCTCAACAGGATAGCGACAGCAGGTAGACACAGTGGAAAACCACTGGTGACCATCACAAGAGACAAAGTCTCAAGAAGATATCAAAGTGTGAACCAAGTATCAGCAGGTGAACATAGTGAGAACCACTGGTGACCAATACAAGGAATTTTCTCAAAAGAGAGAATGAAACATGAACAAAGCATCAGTAGGCAGACACAGTGAGGACCACTGGCGACTGATGTAAGAAGGAGATCCCGAAAAGAGAGGTTGAATGAGAGTTAGGTATCAGTAGGAAGGCACAATGAGAACCACTAGCGACTAATACATGAGAGATCCTCGAGGAGAGATCTCAAAAGTAGCTAGGCATCAGCAGGTAGACATAGTGCGAAACGCTGGTGATTGATGCACAAATGAATCTTTCAAAAGTGATAGGACAATGCCCTCTAGACTAGGGAGATGCCCCCGAGTATGACCAGTTCCAATCCATGAAGAGTTGAGCAAAATCTCAAAGATAAGCACATGAGCTAGCAAACCAAAGTAGGAAACAAACTAAAGCAGGAAAGTGGGAAAACAAACTAAAGCAAGAAAGGAAGGAAACTAAAGCAGGAAACTAAGAGCCAAGCGATGCTGAGATGAGATGCAGCTTCAGGAAACAAGAGGTGCCTATTTACCAAGTTTTCACCATCTTGGTAGAGATTCTATTTTTGCTACCATGACGCCTGTTTACCAGGTTTTCATCAATGGCACATTTTTCTCTTTTTCAATTTTTTTGTACTTTTCTCTTTTTTTTTAATTTTTTTGTATTTTTCACATTTTCTATTTTTTTTGTATTTTTGAAATTTTCTATTTTTTTGAGTATTATCAAGGTGCCTGTTTACCAGGTTTTCACCAGGATAATAGATACATCAAAGTGCCTGTTTGCTAAGTTTTCACTAAGATGATCATTTTTTCAGGACATTTTGCAATTTTTAGGATTTTTTGAGAATATATCATTTTTAAGGATTTTTGAAGGATCAATAAGTATGTACATGAGCACATAGAGAATGTCAGCTATAGAACTTCTTTAGATGAAGAGCGTTGATGGGCTATTTGAGTTTCTCTCCTTCAGTAGGAATCTCTGGAAACATAGTCATTTGTAGTAGTAGCCAGCTGAGAAGTTGCAGAATCAAAACCAGATGTTGTAGCAGTAACAGGAGAGCCAACTAGTAGTGTCCAATAGTCAAGAGATACATAGTCAAGGAAAGATCACTTAAGTGAGACCCACAAATATCCTCATGGACACACCTTAACTCTTTGTCGGATTTCCCACGCTCTAAATGCTTAGGAAGAGTACATTCTAGATTTTTCTTAGTCATGCCATTAGCAATAAGGAGATACTGATACGCACTTTGGGACAAGGCAAGATGGAGTGAAGAGGGTAAAGTATGAGAGGCAAGGGTGATGGAATGGAGGGAAGCATGAGAATTTTGGAAGCTTGAATGGCAACTTTGATTTTCCTTTTTTTGGAATCCACATAGCTTTTGAACTTTTTCTTCTTTACTTTGAGGTGCTTTTGATGACAATGCCTGTAGAATGGATTTCGAGATCCATTTTTTATTTTATTTTCTGGCTTTTGATTGTCTTCTTCTTTTTGAGGACCTTTGCGGTCTTTTGAACACCTGTGTTGCTTTCCTTTCTTCGTAGTCACATGTCGATTAGATGGGACATGGTGACCTTGAGATATAAGTGGATTCTCATGATTTTTGTTTTTATGTTGCACATCCAAGTTACTTCCAAAAGACTCAGGAATGGTGGATGAAAGAGGCTTATATGACTAGTTCAGGTGGAGAGGTGGAAATGGAAGTGGATGGGCCACTTTTTTGGGAGATGAAGAGGGAAGAGAAATCGATGGGATGGGCTCAAGTGCAAATATATTAGTATCATCCTCATCATTCATGAATCCATCAGGTAGATCAAGAAAGTAATCTTCCATAGAGTGTTGTTGATTGTGAGTCATCTTAGAAGTGTCAGATAAGTTGGGAGGAATATTATGTGAGCCTAACCAAGATAACCTATTCCAAGAGTCAGGTCCCCTTTTAGGTGGTAAGAGTGCACGAATAGGAACCATTTCAATTCTAGATCTACCAGGATTCCATGAGATTGTAACAAGATGGGGTCTCGGATACCCATGATTTGCTGGAGTAGTAGAAGTATAACTTGGAGTAGATGGCCTAGGAGCCATAGGAATGATCTCCATAGGAGGGTGGAAAGGATCATCATCAATAGCTTGATCTGGAGGATCATAACTTTCTCCTCTTTCTGAGTTGTTAAGACTAGCATATAAGTGCATAGCATCAACTAGTATTTCTATAGTAGCATCTGATATGGAGTCCCATTCAGCTAGAGACATAGTTAGAGGCAGATTTTCTTCATCACTATCATCTGTCAAAGGAAATGTTTCTTCAACAGCAGGATCTTGTTCAGTAGTAGAAGCAGTAGAGTAATCTGGAATAGGCATACCTTGAGGCATACCCAAGAGGAGGGAAGCATCCAACAATTGCTCCCAATTAGTATGTGTGCCATTAGAATTGGCAACAGTAGGAGTCTGTTCAATAGAAAAAGTGGTGGAACAATCTAGAATAGGCATACCTTGAGGCATACCCAAGATAAGGGAAGCGTCCAATAGTTGCTCCCAATTAGTATGTGTGCCATTAGAGGCAATGACATATTCAGTAGTAGTTGTAGTAGTAGAAATCTATTCAATAGAGTGTATAAAATCCTCCTGGTGAGGACCAAAATCATGTTCTTGAAGCACTTGAGAAGGTAGATAAGACTCTTTTTGGTAGTCTGAATCAGCATTTTGATCATTCAAAGGTCTTTCATATGTCATAGGCTGAATTTGTGTTTCTTCATCATCTAGATCTACATGTGAGTGCAAGCTGCAGCTAGGTTGGTCAAGCTCATAGCTCTGATAGCTAATACCAAATCCATCTTCAGAAGGTTCCTCATAGGAATGTGGAGATGGAGGGAGAGTTGTCAATGACAAGACAGACTCAATCTGATATTCCCCCATGCCAATATCTTTTATCTTTAGGGTCTTTTCTATTTCTTTTAGCTTGGCCTCATAGAACTCAGTGGATTCTCTATTGGTGGGAACAAAACTATCTGTCACTTGGGTAAGCATCTTAGCAAAGCAAGTATTTAGGCTAGCACTATTGTCAATGAGGACATTGGGGACATGCTTGGGACCTTCCATAACTTCAATGTGCAGGGGAGCATTATGTGGGTGGCTTGGAGAGTGATCATCTTCTTCAGAGAAGGACAAATAATGAGGACCCACCATAGATTGAAACTGGTCGAGATTGAGATCTTTGGGGATGTTTGCCTTGGTGAGGGCTTTATCCATAGATAATTTTGGTTTGGATGTCAAAGGTTTGAGACCTTTGAGAACAATCTTTGCATGAGATTGAGTGATAGCATTCACACAAGCTGGAGACTGTGTGGAGTTATAAGAGGGAGACTCAGGGCCTTGCAAGAGAAAGGGAGTTTTGGGTTTAGGAGTATCCTCGCTCCCTAGAGAAATGATTATGTCACAATGAGAGATCCAAGGTTTGTTTCTAGCAAATCTGGAAGGTGGTTGAGCTTCTATTGTAGCCTTCTCAATGGCATTGACTATTTGCATGCTAGAGCTAAGATTAAAGATAGACTTTGAGGGTTTTGGCATCACATTGTCAACAACCTTGTCATTCATAACATCTATGTTTTTGTTGACAATCTTATCCTTATCCTTGTTTGAGGGAGAAGGTCCTTGCTTGTTGTCTTTGTTCAAAGTCAATTCTCCCTTCTTAACCATAAACACTTCTATCCTCATAGCCCACCTAATCATATTGTCAAAAGTGAGGGGACCTTGTAATCGTACTTGGTATCCAAAATTTGGGACAAGATTGTCCAAGAAGATATTGAGCTTTTTAGACTCGGGTAATTCATGCAGATACTTCATGCATAGTTGTCTCCATCTCTGGAGAAAGGTTAGGAGAGGCTCCCCTTGTCATTGTTTCAAATTGTAAAGGTCCTGGATGTTGACCGAATATTGAATATTGTAGGATTGATCATAACTCTTGTCATTTTGAGACTGACCATGACCTTGGTTGTTTGGAGATTTCTTATGACTAGCACTAAATTTATCTACCCTTGGGAAGGGGAATGGATCTCCCATATTGTTGGTAGTATTCTGAGAGATCATGAAAGAGTCGATAGGTTCAAAAGAATCAATAGGTTTGATTTTAGAAAGTGACCCTTTAGAGTCTTGTTGGTCTTCAAACAATGGGTTATAATATTCTTGAAATAATAAGTCAGACTGTATCTGAAATAGTGGATTATAATACTCTTGGAATGAGGAGGAATGTGAGGATCTCTCACAAAGTTTAGATTTCATAACAAATTCAGGATGACCTATGTCTCGATTATGAGGTTTACTTTGATCTTGATCAGCATTCTTAATGGGGTAAGTCTTGCCACTTCGAGTCGTGACAGTCATAGATGAAGATGTAACGAGAAAAGATTCAGGATAAAGATAGACTCTATCTCTAAGATAATGAAAAGGAGATAAATGGCTAGAACAGCCAAGATGCAAGATGAACCTAGTATGAATTGTCAAAAAGAGATGGCTAGAACAGCCGAGATAAGACAATCACAATGCAAGGTACAAAAGGCATAAAGAGATAAGATGAATAAATGAGAGACAATACGAGTCAAAGAAAAGATTGATCAATTCCTAACTCAAGACAACCAGTTTCTAACGGTAAATGATAGGAAAATAGAAAAATAGATCATGGAAAAAAAGGTAGATCAGATTTATGTCATTGATCAAGCACATAAGACAGCAATCAAGGAGTTCAAGCAAATAGTCTTCAAGCAATGGGCAAGGGACAAAGCAACCTTGTGCATGAACAAGAATAGTGACTTAGTATTTCTACTCCCTAAGGACTCTACTTGTGTATGTTCTTGAGAATGTTTTAGCAGGCACTTAGAACACAACAACATCCTAGCAAGTTGTCTACAAGGATATACATAGCTCTTCTAAAGGGAGTCCTCGATATATGCAAGGTACATGAGGCACAAGTCTGTAGATGAGAAGAATCTAAAATCACACAGCCGGGGGGAGACGGTAACCCAAATCTCCTCCTTCACTTCTCAAAGGTATAAAGTTCTATGAGGCTTAGCCAAGAGTGAAATCTAACTCATTCCCAAGAGAGGTGTCTTTGGATTCACCTCTTGATATTTATACTCCACCAGAACATGAGAGTTAAGGTCGTCCCTTGAGGTGATGAAATCCCCAAGCAGGCCTTCTTGAAATAAAAAAGTAAGTAATTCACTATCAAAAGTATTGGGAAGCACTAAAGGTGGTGCATTTAACCCTTCAAGTAAATGTGAGGTGAGTCCACAAAGTGGTGCATTTAACTCCTCACACAAACTCAAAGTGAGTCCACACCCTAGAAAACAAGTGAGTTCCAAAAAGCACAAAAGGGTTTCCTAGTGGAACAATTAACGCTTCTTTCCTATAGACCCCTCCCCTTTAATGTGGCATTGAGATTGCAACCATAGGGTGGAACGAGGGGCTGGTGGATTAGCGAGTCCAATAACCCAAGATAGTAATCTAGATCAATCACAAGTAATCTAAGACTGCTAATCAATACTACTCATAAGTGCAAAAGGGTTTGAATCATGGAATATTTAACTTTCCAAGTAAACATGAAGTGAGTCCACAAAGTGGTGCATTTAACTCTTCATATAAACAAGGAATGAATCCATGCCCTCAATCACTCAATGAGATATTTGATATTGGAACCAAGAATTACTTAAGGTTTAAACACAAGCATTCACTTACATAAACTTGTATGAAAGAAAATCTATGTTCATTCATTTCCCATTAAGAGCATCAATTAAAATGTGTTCTATGAAAGCATGTAAACACTCAAGCCAAACATATGAGAGGTTCAATTTTAATCCCGAAGTCTAAATGTTTTAGATATTTTAAGAACTGACCTTAGGTCCAAAGATCTGCAATCTAGCATTTAGCACACATCCGAAAGTATAGAATCAAGACAAATCAATAGCAAACCGTAAGATATGTAACATTGCTGTCTTCAAGATAGTCTTTAAAGATTGATTTATATGACCCATAAAATCACAATATTAAAATTTATGAAAAGAATTAAGTTTTTAGCCAACATCAAGAACTACCATTTTCCAAAATTACAAGGTCTTATGATTCCATTTGGTTCCTCAACCAATAACCTTTTCAGACTGCAATTTTTCTGTCATAAATCAGATTTAAAACACCAGGCCCTGCCTAGGGAATCACATATCTTTCTCAAAAAAAATCCAAATGAAACCAAAAAAATTTCAAAGTAACTATTAATGAATCTAATTTCCAAATATTTAAGCTATTTATTTTTTCCATTCATAAATCATTTTCTATGAGCAAATCATTGCCTACAACTCCAATGCAGATTCTTAAAAACTAGTTTTCACTCAAATGCCCATAACTTTCACAAATCTATATAAAAATGACTCAAACTAAAATAAAATGAAATATAATTCATGTATCTTTCCAATGAATATTATTAGAGATCCTGATTCTTCACAATTTGTCCGTACCAGATGTTTCAATCTGACTATATTTAGAGAATCTCAAATCTGCAAATACCCACTTTCACCAAAATGATCATAACTTATTCATTTCTTTATAAAAATGAATAAAAAAAAAATCATGAGAAAGAGGATTCATCATTCTATCCATCCATTACTATATTACAAGGTTTCCAGGCTGTATATGGCTGTACAAGGCCTGGAACCAACATTAAAATTAAAAAACCAATCAAGAATGAGGCCAGAAATTGATCTTTTCTGCCCCACGGTGGGTGCCAAAATGTATGTGACTGAATGTGACCTCTAAATCAGGCACAACACAACATGGTCATTATTCACTTGATAGAATTCAGGAGAGAGTATGAAGAACTCAATCCAAATTCTATGGTGAGACGACCTGTTGCCTCCTATGTGAATGGGGTGTTTGAATACTCTCAGAACGAGAGCCAATAGCTGGGAGACCAATTCAACAATGGAGGATTTGAAAGCTATAATGAAGATATGCAAAGCTGAAATTAAACTAGAATGTGATGCAATTAATCTAAGATACTTGAAAGTAAAGATGAAATGCAATTTAATCTAAGAACTTGAAGCAAATATGATATTAAACTAAGAACAAATAAGAAAATTTAGTCTAAAATGTGATGCAAAGATTACACTAATAATGAGATATTAATCTAATAAATGCAATAAAAAGATTTGAAAACAATGAATCAAATGAGACTAAAAAATGCCTATAGTGTAGATGCTCTCAAAAATTGCTCCCTTGAATGAGAAAAAGAGGTTCATTAAATAGAGAAGCCCGGAGAGGAATGAAGAGTTTCTTGATTTGAAACTCCTGACTCTTCATTCCCCTTTGAGATAAAAAGGTATGAATTATTTAATTAAAAGAATGAAATTTTCCACATGTGGGGAGTGACCTTTCGAGTAATTTGAATTATTAAATTCAAATAAAGAGGTGTCCATTCAATTAACTAAATATTTATTAATTCCTTTTTAAGGGTAATTAGCCAAAGGGGTAGATTTTAATTTAATTCAAAGTGCTTAGGACTTTAGAACTAAATTAAATTATCATAGAGGTAATTTAGCTAATTAAAGTCAAGGACTTTAGGAATTAATATTAATATTTGATTATTGTAATTTATGGTCTTTGCAATTGACATCAAGTCAAATTAAGTTAGGTAGGAGAGAGAAAATTGCCTAGGGAATTAGGACTTTGGTGATGTAAAATCGAAATAATGTACCAAAATTGATGAAATTAAATAGGTGCCAATTTTGGGGTATTACATGTCCAACCCTAGCATGTTTGAGTAAGTCCAAGAAAAATTAATCTTCTTGCTCTATAGGAACTTGGTAGATGCCTATTTTTCCTATGGTGATAGAGACTGAACTAAATGCACTATTTGCGGAGCCTCTTGTGTACCCAAATTAACTGGTTGTGTAGGTTCAACAAGCACTTAAGACCTGTCTTGAAAGTAACTTGGGAGATGATCAACTACCTCATCCTTAGGTACCTTAAAGAGGTTTTCACCCTCAGATATGTCCTTTATTTTTACTTTTTTAGGTTCTGACACCACCACACAGTGGTTTTAGCCATTAGAACTCTTATTCTTTTTTTCTTTTCTTTTCTTTTCATTTTACGACTAAGGTACTTGATATCTGGTTCTTTCATGCTTGTAGTTGGTTCACTGGTGGAAGAGACTATAGGCTCAAAGGAATTTAGGTAACATGCTATCTCATAGTCATTTTGGATTGGCAAGGGGTGGGTCAATGAAGGGTTCAATGTTGTGTATGCGAATGGTATCATCTCTAGTGATTGTAGAGTTAGGGTTTGTTAAGTATCCCTCTAAGGTACCCAAATCAGGATTTATCCTACCAAGCAAAGCATCATCCACTAAAGTGACTTATGGATTTGAATCCACTAATCCTACACTAGATTCATTATCTACCTTAGGATGGGAACCATATGTATGGACAACATCAATGTCCATGTCAACTGTAGAAGAATCAAAGAGAGATTTCCACTCATACTCATGTGAGTCCGTATCTGAATTCGGACTAGGATGTTTACACCAAGCATATTTATGACATTTGGATGTGGAAACTCTAATTTCACCAAGGGTAACACCTTCTTGAATGTCATTCATGTATTGAATAGGATCCTCAACATGATCTTCAATAGAAGACTCTTCTTGTTCTAGGCTTGAAACTGTTGGATTGGAAACTGGAGTATCTGAATCTCCCCAAAGGAGATTAGTGGCGGGAACCCAATCTTCACACAAGTCCTGCTGATTTGTAAAATTGGGTATGTAGTTTGATTCATCATCACTATTCATCACAACAAGGATAGGAGTAGTTTTCTTGTTGTGACTTTCAAAACCTAGGCCAACCATTTTTTAGACCTGCATCCAAAAAAAGCATGATCAAGTGGTTCGGCTCTAGCATCTAATCTCTAACTAAGAGGACCATGACCTGGATACCCCATACTTTTGACAAGAGCATACCCTCTTCCATATGTCTTAGGAGAGGGAGATATGTTATCATTATTCATGTATTTTTCTTCTTTATAGATCCAGTCCTTGACATCCACCTCTTCTTTTTCATCCTGGATGAGCACCGAGGACTCTACAAATCTACCAAATAGAGTCATGGCTGAAGATGAAGGACGCATCTCTTGTGAAGGTTTTCCATAGGACCTAGGTGAGACTAGAAGTTTTTTAAAGGAGTCAATTTGATACACCCCCATACCAAGGTTTATGGACTTGAACTTATTCTTGCATTGTGTTAGGGTTGCATCAAAATCCTCTACTTCCCTATTGAGATGAACATGAGTCCCTACTGAAATTGCATTTACTGATAATGTGCTATCCCCAGGTATACAAACTTATACTCCATTATAGGGGAGCTTACCACATTAGTGGTAGGTGCATGGCACTACTTGCATGTCATGGATCCACAGTCTACCAAGCAGGATATTATATGCTAGAAGACCAGTATCAACAATTTGGAACAAAATGTCCTTTTCAATAGGGTCAATCTTGATGGGAAGGATGACCAAGCCCTTGGAGCTTCTCTCTACCTCATCATAGGCTTTAATGGTAATTTTATTTTGGGTATCAATAACTTTCTTAGAATAACCCAATATCTTCAACAGACTCAAGGAACAAATATTGAGCCCAGCACCCCCATCAATCAGCACACACCTAACATGGGTCTTGTGAATCATGACTTCAATATGAAGGGAAAGATTATGTAGATGGCTCAAATCTTTGTCATCTTCTTCTGAGAATGTTAGGTAATGAGGATTGGCACGGTGGTTAACCATGTTCTAGAATTGGTCCACATCTATGTTGTTAGGAACATTTGTTGCATGCAAAGCATCCTCAAGGATATGCTTATGTCTTGGAGACAATTCCAAGAGTTCAAAAATTGAGATTTGAGCTGGTGTTCTTTGTAAATGGTCAACAAGATTATAGCTCATTTCAAGGTTGACTACTAATTTGGTGGTGACATTCTTAGATGTCACTTTCTTGGGTTTGTTGGACTGGTTGGAAATAGGACCTCTAATAACCATAGGACCTTGACTTTGGCTTTTGATGACAAATGTTGAGAGCTTGGGATGACCTTTGAGAGTGAGGACCCCTAAGCACCACCACTGGTTCTTCATCAAATATAGGAGGAGAGCCCACATCATAACCATAAGGATCTTTGTCTCTCATCATGTTGACACTTTCCTCCATAATCTCAAGCATATTGACCACATTTTCTGCATGTGTGTAGGTATAGTTGATTTCAACCTTGCCATTCTTGGGTTTGGAGGTTCCCCCTTTTCATATTTGGGAAAAGGCTCCTTGAATTCCTTATCGTCTACATTGGTGTTCAACCCATCAATATGAATTTTTCCACTCTCAATAAGATCCTGAATAAGGTGCTTATGTTTCTAGCAATGTTCGATGTCATGTCCAATGCCATTGTGGAATTTGCAGAAAGATTTGTCATTCCACCAATGTGGCTTAACGTCGATCAGGTATGCAAAAATTTGCTGGATCTTGTAGTTGTTCAAGGTTATTGGCAATAATCATCTTGAAACCATCCTCATATGAGTCACCAAGCTTAGAAAATTGTCCCCTCTCCTTTTTAGGCTTTTCTTGATACTTAGGTTTATGCTCTTGTTGGTTGGAGGATGTGTTGAGCTTCATAGCTTGGACTGCACTAGACAAATGGAGGACTCCTTGATCCTTGGGTTGGGAAGAGTCCACAACTCCGTCATTGACTACTTTCTTGTTCTTGTTTGAGTGCGAGTGTTTTCCTTTGTCCTTATTAGAATTGTTAGTATTTTGACCATTGTTGTTATTGCTATGTTTGGTCAAAATGCCTTTCTCTTTCAAGACATCCTCAATTCAACATGTGGTTTTGACCATAGTGTTGAAGTAATCAAAGACCATCTTTTGAACCTCATACTACATTTCAAGCACCAAATTGCTAACAATGATAGAAATCATTTCATGCTTAGGAATAGTCCTAGAATAGCAAGAGCACAATTGTCTCCATCTTTGTAACAAGGTAACAAAGGATTCCCCTTGGTTCTGTTTCAAATTTCACAAGTCTAACATAGTGACTGATCTTGACAAGTTGGATGCAAAATGTTGAACAAATATGTGGACAAGTTCTTTGAAAGTTTTGACGGGAGGGGTTATGTTGGTAAACCACTCTATGGCTTGGCCTTTGAGACTCCTTGGAAATAATCTCATAAGATAGGAGTCATCTTGGTGAAACTCAAAACTCATGATGTCAAACTGACACATATGATCATGTGGGTCACCATTGTCATCATACTTGTCATACTGGGGCATTTAAACTTTTTTAGGAAAATCCTTCATATTGACACTTCTACCAAAAGGATTGGGATAAATAGAGTCAAGTGAAAAGGAACTTTTAGGTGCCAACACCTTTTGCATCATATGCTTGAGTTGTTTGATCTCCTCTTCTTGAGAGGCTCCTTGTTTCTTGATTCTTCTATCCACATCAAAGTTGTAAGGGACTCTAGCACCCTTGTTAATCAAGCTCTCTAAGAACCTATCCTTGTTTTGATCAAGATACTTCTCCACATATTGTTAGAATAGTGGCTCTTATTGCATTCTCATAAAATCTTGATCATCAAAACTTGTACTACTTCATCCATGTTGAGAGCCATGATGATCTCATTGGGAGGGTTGTCTCAAGTTCCGAGGAGTTTTCTGTCTCCTATGTTGTGAAATCCTCCTTCCTCTAGGACTAGGAGATCTTGAAGGGGTCCTTAACTGCCTTCTACTTCTTGTATTTCTTGAGGGAGTAGAGGGTGGAGAGTTGTTTCCATTGTTGGTACCCCTATTGTTGAATTGGTCATTGAGTTGCTGGGCTAAAAGCCTATCTTGTTCTTCTTGGAATGTTTTTCTTTTCAATTCTAACAAGGCATTTTGTTCCACCTCTAGGTGTCTAAACCTTTCTTCTTTAGCGGCTTGTTTGTCCAAAAATTCTTTCTTTTCATGTTCAATTCTTTTAAGCCTCTCATTCACATACCTTGAGGTTTTTCTGAGAGGAGAGTTGGGCCTTGAATGTTTGAACAAGTCATTAGTAAATGCTCCATTCACATGAGCATCACTAGATTCATTGTTTTGGTCTTTGTGTTGTGACCATGCATCTTGGTGAGCTCATCCATAATGTCTTTCAGCTCTTTGATGGGCATCTAAATATCTTGAGTTGATAGGGGGTGATTCAGGTTGATTGTCCTCACCAAATAGCATGTTATCCCTATGTCTTTAGAAAATGTCATCAAGATTTTGATCCATCACTTCTCTCTCCTTTTTAGTCATGGTATAACTCATATCCATATCTGATTGAGAAGGTGCTAAAGAGGTACTCAACTCACTAGGATTTCTCTTTGGGTCAAACCAAGTTTCAGAATCACTCCTAGGTGATTGATCAAAGATAGGCTCTTTTCCCTTTCACTTTTGATGAGTTTGGAATAATGGTAACTGATCAAAGACAACTTGAGGTCATTTTCCTTGACTAACTTGGTACCTTGTCATAACCGACATGAAAGAAAAAGACCCTTGGTGATAAGATGACCTTGCAAAACATCAATACCAAACTAGGATAGTAAAAGTGTTCAATTGTCCAAAAAAAAAGAGATGGTGAGATAGAAAGTTGAAAAAGGTGTAAACCAACACTACCACAGAGGTGTATAATAAAAGGATAAGTATCCTAACACATATGGACTAGGAGAATGGATTTAACCAAATATATTTGAAATTGAAATTGAATATTTTTATGGAAGTGAATTTGGACAAAAGAGTACTAACACTTTCTAAGTGTGTTACCAAAGAATCTAAAGGTTTACTTTCTCAACAAGGTTGATTCCTAACTTATCAATGACAAGCAAGATTACTTTGTAAAATCAAAGAATACTAATTCAAGGGGTCTAAATATAGGAACCCAAGGTACAAATAGGTTTCCAATGGTAGAGTAAGTTAGCTACTAAAATTTGGTCGACTAGGGAAAGATAGAAAATGGCATGAATCAGATAGATAGAAAAAAGACTCTATGCAATAGTTTCTAGGCTAACTGTATGATATAATCTAACTAGGTGATCTTTCGTAGGAAGTAGTGCAACAGTTTCTAGGTAGCCTATGCAATAAAATCTAGGCAAGTAGTGTGATAGTTTTGTAGCAATGAGCTATCGCACAATAAATCTCAGTATAGTGTGCGATAAAGTTTTAGGATCGTATGACGCTTGACCAGTGAGTGTTAAAAATCTCAGTTTTAAGGGCAATTTGGTCAATGTTTTAGTCTTAAGGTTGGATTTTTTGATTTCAAACATAGCACTAGCAATAATTAGACAATTTTGCAAATAGTAGGTGATCAAACATGTCATAAAACACTTGCACAAGGGCAAAAGAAACCTTGCCAAGACAAGCAATTATGATATCAAAGCAATAAAATCCTATGAATGCTATTGTGATGTTTGATATTTGAGAACGTTCACACAGGTAGATCACAACAAGAATACCTCAAGCACTTACTAGCCTAAAAAGACAATGGCTCAATACTTAACAACTTGGCCCACACTTGATGCTCCATTGCCTCACACAAAGTGGTTAGCCACAATATATATTGGCTTTGTCGTGGAAGTACCAATGACAAAACCAAAGGAACATAGATGGTGAGTAATCTTGGGGTGATCTGGGTTAGTCCACTAGGATCAATCCTTGCACCAAGAAGCTAAGTGGAAAAATAGGGTGGCTTCTATCTATGGTTCTTAGTAAGGGCTTTTGTTCATAATACCCCTCTTTCTCCCCAAAGGGACTCCTTAACTTGCAGAAAGTAATGGACCTCGCGGCCACAAGAGTACCTTAAGCATTCTTGCTCAATATTTTCCTCATGGTCACAATCTCACAAGTACTCACATCAAATGAAGACAAGTACTACATCTACCAAGGTTTTGTGTCCTTGATAGCCTTGAGTTTGTAGTGGGTTGGAATAGCCGAAAAAAAGCTTATCCCCACTTGGGTCATTCCTCTTGATTTCTCAAGAGCAGGCTCTCTAAAGGATTCTAAAACTAAACAAAGAGTGGATCAACCTTTGAGTTTCAAGATTTCTATTTCACCTCAAGCATGAAGAGCATACTCTCCTAGCTCAAACATTTTTCCCAAACACACCAAGCAAAGGTTCAATTGCCCTCTTTCCTTCAAAATCCAAAGATGGGTCAATATTTCTATTTCACCACAAGGGTGAAGAGCATACTCTCCTACCACAAAAAGATTCCTCCAACAAGATATTAAGTGCCTATAAAAAGAAACAACTAGTATATGCTGTACTTAAAATAAAAGCAATTAAACAAGCACTCGATTGGTTTTTATGCTTTGGGCAGCACTGCAAAAACCATTAGTAACCCTTGTGAATTTGGAGCTTTGACATGCATTCTTTTAAGAAAATATTTCAAGAAATGAGAGCACCTACAACAACAACTTGTTAGCCCTACAAAGGTTAGTGTTGTCACTAAGGATTGTACCTTATTTTGCTAAGTAATGAACCCAGTAATCTTGTGAAACATGGGACTATTCTTAGGTTGTGGGTAACCTATCTGAGAATAGACCTTCGGATTAAGGGCCGGCTTCCCTTTGGATCACTTGAAACTTATCTAAACTTAGAGGGAAAAGGGATACAAAATTCTTTAAGGTAAAAAACTATAACTTGAAATGAAAGGTGATCCACCAAAATTTAAAAAGAAATAGCAATTGATGATAAGTTTACTTTATCAGCACTCCAAATCTGAACCACAACTCAATCCTACATTCCTAACCCTCAATGAGATAAGGTACTTGGAATTCAGAAATGAAGAACAACTTCACAATTATGATATTTCTAATTGTACACAAATCACATCACTGAGCTAAGACAATTTCCTGAATGAACCATTGAATCCAAAATGTAGATTAAGGACATGAAAATATCACAATAATCTTAGCATAAGATTTCAATAACAAAACTTGAAAAAGTAGGAAAATAGAAGGATTAATTCCTATTGCTAGAAAGAAACTGGTACAATTGTGTCTCTCAGAGCTACAACACTCATATCAGAGAGAAAAAGTGAAGAGCTAACCTCAATCACCAAAAGTGAGAGGTCTATGAACTAAAAACTAGGAATCTGCATTCAACTCCACTACCTCCTAAGAATAGAAAATTCAAAATATGGACCCATGAGGCATCATCATGGTCTAAACATCAGATTCCCAGATTCCTAGGGGTGAGGGAAGTGGGGGCCTAAAAATAGACAATCAAAAATGACCATCACACCCATTAAGTCATGTTTTTATAACTAATATCTGATAAGGGCTCATAAAAATGCCACTTTCCTAACATCTTACAATGGTAAAACAATGACTTTTACATTAAAAAAAATCCACTAAGACCTCTAATAGATACAATTACATTTTTAAAGGAAAGCCTCAACCCAAAAGGGAAGCACATCTTTTAAAAAAATAATAGCATTAACATGAAATTTTCAACCTCCTAAGAAAACTATAGGTTACATGAAAAAGATGTAAAAGATCAACTCCCCAATAATGGGGGGATATCGATGTAATAGTAAACATACATAACCTAAAGTATTGAGGCATTGTTATAACAATTTGACCCTAAAAGGTAGGGGAGGAAGAAAACAAAGATAATGACCATAATTCACAAATCCCCAATGTCGTTGCCACTGGAGCCTTCCCCCTCGACAACTGGCAACTTGCCATCTCCACTGGCAGTCAACTGTAGCTAAGAATGGAAACAACAAGTCAACTCTTGGTAGTATGCTATCAAGGTAGGCTTACTCTAGACAATCTTTTTCATTTCATGTTTGAATGCACTGTGGCTATGGTAGCCGATATCACATTGTCTCTTTATATTCTTGCATTGTAATTCTTGATATTAATCTATGTATTGTGTTCCATGTTTGCATGTCTCTATATAGTCATGATATATATCAGCCTCTATAGGTTTTGAGGGCATGTATAAACAGTGACAAATTGTTTCCGTATTTCAAATGACATCTCTCTTGGGCACCATCTCTATTTCTTGTTACCTATGTATGTTTTATTTCTATATGATCTGGTCATATTCGGGGCTCATGTTAGATGCTAATGGTGATGCATTCACTGTCATCCCATGGAACTATGCCTCTTTGCATTTGGGGTACTATTATTGGTTCTCACAGCATTTTCTAGGGCATGACATACTTTGATGTATATACTAGCTTTTCTTTTCATGTGTTCAGCCTCCTTGAGGGGTACGAGAAGTATACCTCTTTATTTCTTCAATGTTATATTCTTTGTTACTTGATGTTGGATTCTTAGAAAGCTACATAAGATTGTGATCTTGTTATGAACTAGGGCATGACACACATTGAGGTTCTCTACTACTTCTTTGTATTCATGTCTTTCACTTTCCATATAAATAGGGCATTGTATTTGATATGTCTTGGGGAAAGCCCTATGACCCATAGGTAGGGCACTGTGAATAGCTACTTTTTGATTTGGCCTCTAACTTGGTTCGAACTATATCCCAGGGCATGACATATGCATTTGTATCATTTTGATATCATTGTCTGTGATTTTGAGTCACTAGTTATTGTAATGGCATAACCCGGGAGCATGCTAGGACATCATTTCATATTTTCTATTGATGTATCAACCATACTATGATGGTGTCATTGCAACTAGGCCCGTGCCTCTTTACAATGCCCACTATTACATCTTTATGGCACCAAGCCTTGAGCTAGGGAATTGTGACTATTGGGGTATCATCTATTTATGTATTGACCACTGCTATCTTCATGAATGGCCTGAGCACACTATGGCATCATTTGATATTTCTGTTAATGCTTCTTTGTTGATCACTGCTAGGAATAAGGTGTCTCAACCTTGGATAATTCCTATTCTTATTATTTGTTTTGTAAATTTATTTTTTGCAAATAATGTAATTAAGTGTGAGTGTACATGTCTAGTTGGCATGTTGATGTGTCATTCCACTTGATGTGTCGGCATCTTGTGCATAAGGAGATCATGACTGAAATGGTCATGACAGATTCCTATGACATGTAAGAACTATTTAAGGAATGTGCTATGACAGGTGTAAGAGTATCTTATGACTTGGGCCTATTTGGGTGCCCAAGAAGAAGTGGTTGGTGTGTGTAAGAGAACATGCCAAAAATAGGTTGGTATGACAGATTCTCTTACACTTCTCTTGTGACCATTATTTTTGGCAGATTCTATGACAAGCTGTCATAGTATATTCTAGGGATGGACGCCTATTCTTGGGATTGCATGTAACAACTATGTACATGTGGCTTTGTGCATGGGTCTTGGTGGTTGTGTCTATTTTTGGGTCCAAAGGAGTCTATATATATGATGCTGCTCCTATGGGAGAGATATAACAAAAATTTAAGTCTTGTTGGCTTTGTCTCTCATTTCCTGAAAGAACTTGCATTGCAAGTGTATTGTAATCTTTGTGTTGAAGATAATACATTATGCAGGTTTTGGAGTGCTGGGGTTTTTTACCGAAAGGTTTTCCCCAGGGTATATCATTGTGTCATTCTCTATTTTTTTGTATGCATTGTATGTGGTTGCAATATATTTGTTAAAGTAGTTAATGAATCTGAAATTGTAAGGATTTATAAAAATTTGCACAATACTCTCCTATAGAGATTAGCGTAGGAAGCTATTTCCGCACCTGAGTTTCCTTACAATCACAGGTCGTGGACATGATGCCATTACATTATTTGGATGTTTATAGTTTCATTTATCTATCATGCTGTAATGTTCTTCTCATTCATTGATATTGCATTGTTAATCTCTTGGGGTTTCACTTGTATTGTTGAAGCATTGCAAATGGACCCAAGCTATTATGATTTGTGTTGCTGCTAGTTATCATGCCCTTGTTATTACACTACTTGATCACCATGCTCTACTACTATGGGTGAGATATCTATGCTATACTATATTATGGAAACCCATTGCATTCTAGTTGTGGCACCATACTTTGTGTTAAGGTATGCTTGATGTTTCAAAGCCTGCGAGCAATAATATCTCATCATTGTTTGATCTTTGTTACCTGGCAACTATTACTACTTAGGCACTGAACACATATCATATTTTTCTATTACATCAATGTTTGAGGACTCCAAAGCTTGAGAGAAATGATATCTCATCAACCTCATACACTATGTTGATACAACATTGCTCAGCATGGTGTTGATCTCACTGCTATCTTTATTGCATACGGCCTGAGAACTATTATGGTACTATCAATCACTTAACCCACTTGATGACTCATTAGGGCATTGCATCCACTATTGAAATTTGGTCATTGCACTTGTTTGGCCACCATTCATTGCTAAGTGGCATCACTATATGTTTGATTGGACAATTGTTGATACCTTTTAGCTCTGTTTTACTGTAACATCATGCTATCATGTACCCCACCTTGACTTTATGTCTCCATGGTGTGTTGTATATTTTAGATGCTTATGAAACAAGAGTGTTAACATTGTGCTATCGTTGCCTCATGTTATGTTCCACACATGAGATACTATGTTGGAGTACTAATACAGATTAGGAAAATAGCTATGCTCCAGTGTGCCTTATCCCTCACATAGATCTTTGTACCCTATTATTAGCTATGTTTTCCCTTGATATCATGGTATCACTGTTGGCTCATTAAATCATCATGTTCATGTTACAACACATAGATTCTATTTGCACCTTCACACCAGTATTTTCTTATCATGTCATGCTACTTGATTGATCCCTATTGATGTTGAATCATCTGGGTGCTCCTCATCTATACATACTATGTGTGCCCTTGGCCCTTGATGCAGCCATGATGGAGATCATGAGGTTTCCCTATCATGATCTACATCAAGGGCCTAGATCATTCATGGAATTCATTGTTGGATCAACTTCCCTGTATTTACACATGAAACAAACACATCAGTGCAAACATGATGCCTATTTTGGTTCTTTGGATGATTCTCATGCACATGCCCTAAGCATAGTCTTTGTTAGAGGTGCATGGCTGAGTGTATGTATGCATTCTATGATATTGTGATACCAACCATTGCATAGATCCATTGGATCTAACCCATCTCCTCTCTTCACTTCTTGCATGTTCTGGATCTCAGGAGCTCACTGGACAAGACCGAATTCGGGCATCAATACCAGGCAATGTCTGGTACCCCCATATCAATCATTTCTTTATGTATATCTACACTCATCCATTCAATTCTGATAATGGCTATGCTCACGACCTATGTGAGCTTAGATAGATGCTTTTCTTTCTTTCAGTTCTTTGGTTTCTAAATAGTATAAATGCCACATATAGATGTATGTGTAGATGTAGATGAAATTCATTTCTTTTCCCTTTTCATGTACTTTGCAATGAAATGAACGTAAATATTAAACAAGACCACCTAATAACACAAACTAGGTTATTGCAGCTCATCTAGTAATTAGGCCTTCAAACTTAAGAATAAGAAAAAATATAACAACATTCTGGTGACCTCTATGGAGTGCCTGCTTGCTAAGAATACTGACCAGCTACCTAATAGATCCATTTGGCATAGAGTCACTAAACCACAACTGAACCTAGCTCTTTCAGATAACTAATCCTTCTCAACAAAACTACTAACTGCTAGAGATAACCTATCTAGCTTATTGCTAAACACACCAACTGAAGGCAACTGAAAGAAACTAAACTAAAAACAACCTATGCCTTGAGGTGGATCCCATTCACTGGAATGGGTAGCTCCTCTCCATCCATGCTAGCTAGCTGAAAAGTGTTATTGGCTTTGCACCTAATCACCATAAAAGGTCCACTCCAAATGGCATCAAACTTAGTATGCCTCCCTAATTTATACTTTTCTTCATCCCACTTGATGACCAGATCCCCTTCTTTAAAGACCTTAGGTGTGGTCTTCTTGTCAAAACTCTTCTTTATCTGAGCATGATGAGCTTCCAAATTCTCCAACGCTAGCTTCCTTGTTTCTTCAAGTTCAATAAGTTCAGCTAGCCTGACTTGCATAGTGTCTTCCTACATAAGATCAATCTCTTTAATTAGACTCAGGGTAGGCACTTAGTAGATAGGGGAATCTTGGTTTCTCTTCCATATACCAATGTGTAGGGTGATTTCAATATAGACCTCTTAGGTGTTGTTTGTTCTGCCCACAAAGCTAGCTTCAACTTGTTGTGCCAGTCTCTCTGATTTCCTTCTATAGTCCTTTTGATTTTCCTCAACAAGTTTTTATTCATTGATTCTACTTGACCATTACCCTAAGGGTAATAGTTAGAAGAGGTACTCAGAAAGATATTATGCTTGAGTGCCCATTCTAAAATCTTAGTTCCCAAGAATGCCATGGCATTGTCTGAGATGATTGAATCTAGAGCACCAAATCTAGACACAATGTCTTGATAGAAGTTTAGGACAGAGGTCTCATTGGCTTCCTTTAGTGCTACAACTTCTATCCACCTAGTAAAATAGTCTGTGGTAGCAAGTATCCACTTGTGTCCAACACTAGATGGTGGGTTGATGGGTCCAATAAAATCTAATCCCCACTTTGAGAAAGGCTGCTCTACCTTGATAGGATGAAGAGGGAGGGCTGCCAACTTTTGTTTTCCAGCAAACAAGGCACAATTCTTACACTTCCTTACCCAATTAAATGCATCTTTGTATAGGCTAGGCTAGTAGTACCCAGCTCTCATCACTTTAAGAGTAGTGGTTCTAGTAGCAAAGTGTCTACTAGAGCCTCCATCATGAAACTCCTCTAGTATCTTATTCACTTGGTCAGTTTCAACACATCTTAATAGGACACCACTATGATCCCTTCTATACAAAAGGTTATCAATAAAAACAAATGGAATGTCTTGGAGTCTAAAGTACCTTCTTTTACTCCTTTCAAGCCCCTAAGGACATTGACCAGTAGAGAGATAACACTTCATCTCTGTTGTCCAGCTTGTGTTCTATTCTGCATCCTGATTCATCAGAACAACCTCCTCCTCCTGCTAGTTTGAGTCTATCATTCCTTCATTTAGCTACTCACATATTGCCTTTCCTCTAACCACCTTGGTTACTTTAATCTGAATGTCATATTCCATGACTTTGGTGACCCAACCAGCCCTCTTGTGGCTCAGATCCTTGTTTAGCAGGAAATCTCTTATGCAAGGGTGAGAAACCATCAGCTACACTGTGTTGTTGGACAACAAGTGCCTAAATTTCTTTAGACTTCTCACAATTACCAATACACGCTTCTCTATAGGCAAATAATTTAGCTCATAACCATCTAGGTGTTGACTATAGAAAGCCACTGGCTATTCCTGTTTCTCAGCATTTTGCTAGACTAACATTGTAAAGATGTTATCTTTATCTCCAAAAGCATACAATATAAAATCTTTAGAAAAGTCAGTGTTTACCAAAGTAGGAGTAGATGCAATTGCTTCCTTGACTTCTTCAAAACACTTTTTACCTTCATTGGTCCAATGGAAAGCTGCATTCCTTTTTAGCATCCGAGTCATAGGCTTCAAGAGTGCAACAACGTTTGGGATGAACCTCCTCAAGAAGTTGATTCTTCCAAGAAAACTCTGTAATCCCTTCTTCTGAGCTAGCAGGGGAAGAGCCAAAATGGCCTTCACCCTCTCAGGATCAATGGTTGTTCCTTGCTTAGAAATAATGTGCCCCAGTAGTCTACCTTCATGGATAACAAAGATGCATTTCTTGGGATTCAGTGAGACTCCAAACTCTCTGCACCTTTCAAAAATCTGCCTTAGATGAATTAGGTGGTCTTTTGTATCTTTTGAGAAGATAGTTATATCATCCAGATATACCAAAACAAACTTGTTCATCAAGCCAGAAAATGCCATCTCCATGGCTTTTTGGAATGTGGCACTAGCATTGGACAACCCAAATGGCATCTTTATATATGCCATGGTGCCCCATTTAGTGGTGAATGTTGTCTTGTATTGATCTTCTTCTCTAACTAGAACCTAGCTATAACCAAAAAATCCATCTAACAAAGAAAACTTATCAAATCCTAAAACATACTATAAAATCTGCTCCATAGATGGCAATGGGTGATGATCCTTAAGTGAAGCCCTATTAAGGTCTCTGAAGTCTACACATAGCTGGAGTTCACCATTCTTCTTCCTAACTGGCACTAAGTTTGAGACCCAGGAAGTGTGTTTAATAGGAAAAATAATATTGGCTTCAATCATCTTTTTCAATGTTGCCTTCATCAAGACCTCTATCTTAGGACTGATGGGCCTTTGTTTCTATCTTACTGGCTTGGCTTGGGGTTCTAATTCAATAGTGTGTTGGGCCAAATGGGGATCAAATCCTTTTAGGTCATAATATTCCCAAGCAAAGACATCACTAAACTCCTGGCATAATGAAACAAAGGCTTGTGTTTCAAGCTAAGTGCATACATTTCCTAGCTTAAAAAATTTACCTTCGAGGACCTCCATAGACTGATAGTGTTCCTCCTTAACTGTCATACTAGCCTTGTCACCTCTAAGTTGATCATCAGAATTAAATACAAACTCAAGCATGACCAATCCCTTAGGTAGTCTATTGCTCTTCAACTATAACATCTGGTCACCATAGTGATGAGCATGTTTGGTCCAGTTCACTCTAAGGAACTCAGCTTCTTCAATTAAAAAATTGGAAATCTGCTCATCATTTTCAAAAACTTGCCAGCTTACTTGATTTTCTGGTATGGGTGGTCTTATCGGGACCTTCACATGCTGAGAATTAGGATCTAAGACACCCCTTGGAATGTCATATTCTGATCCCATAGCAGCTAGCTTGTTTGCCTGTTTGTTCTGATTTCTTGGAACAAAAATCAGATTAAAAGCATGAAAATCTTCTATTAAATCCCAAACCCTGTGCTTATACAACTTAAGTGTATCATTATTTGTGAGTTTAGTGCCATGAATTTGATTGACCACTAACTCACTATCACCTAAAACTTCTAGGCATTTGATTCCTCTTTGTCTAGCCCATTCTAAACCATGAATCAATGCCTCATACTCTATTGTATTGTTAGTATAGCTGAAAGTAAAATGAACTATAGAGTAATACCTTTGTCCTTCTGGAGAAATTAGGATATCCCCTCCTCCTGAACCAACCTTTCTTCTAGCACCATCTAAGAATAGCTGCCACATATCATCATTCTGACCAGCAGAAGGCTTTTCTTCCTTTTTCATTAGATCTGGAATCACAACACCTTCTTCATGAATGATGAACATTCCAATACGAGAAACCTCCATGTTTCTAAAAGGGTCATCTTCTTGTAAATATCTTTCAGCCCATTCATCTAAGGTGATATCAGGGATCTTTCCAGCACTGGTCTCAGATTTAGAATCACTTGGATCTTGTTCGTGATACATCAGATTGGGATTTATAGGGCTTGGGGTATATGGCTCAGCATGGGTCTTTGCAAAAGCTTCAGACTTAATTCTAACCTTGGTTCTGTATCTAGTTATGAAGTATAGATGGGACCAATTAGCTGATAGATATCCCCCCAACCTAGCAGTGAACTCTTGTTGGTTAACAGTTTTGTCCTCCCATTAGATTTGTAATCTCTGACTCTTTTAGCACCCAAGGTGAGAGAACAAAGGATGTCACCAACAATTGGGTCAGTGTATGTCTTCTATCACTACCCTTTGAATTGACAGGTACAGCTCCCTGATTGTGTTTAATCTTCAATGAATTTGTTTCTTTATGATCATCAGATTATCTTCTTATGAGTTTTAACCAAATTATTTGTAGGCACAAACAATTCAAGCAAGGATAAAGTGGATAACCTATAATCCCCAATGGAATGTTGATCATAGATTATCATAAAGACTATCTTCTAACTAAACCTATCTATTCTAAGAATGCATATTCTACTAATGAGAACAGAAGAAGAATCATATACAGACATCAAATAGAATTGCTTAGACTGCAACTACTAATGTGAAATGGAATTCAAGCAAAAATTACAGCTCCATATGCAATTGTACTTTCCATTTAGATGCATCTAAATAATAGGGTGAATAGGAGAAGAATCATACATGAAAGGTAAATGGAATTACTTTCACTGCAATTACAAACATGAAATGGAATCCAACAAGCAATTACAGCTTCATATATAACTGTCATGTCTATTCACATGCAAATGAAAACTACTGGTTCAACAAACATGAAAACCAAGCAAAGTAAATGGAATCACTTATGCTACACTTACAAGTTTGCCAACCCCTTACATTGAGTTCTTTGACAGTATTTATAGAGTTTTACAATACATAGAGTTCCTAAGAACTCATGATCTTTCAGTTTTCATGAATATCAAAAGGCACCAAATTTAGTAGTTTCAAACATAATGAAGAAGAATGAATTTGACCCTATCCCTTCACCTTCCTTTGCCCAATAAGGTGAATTGAATAGATATTCGAATCACAACGTTCACTAGTTCTTAGTTATTCCTTTGTGCTATTTGAGATGAATCTAAGATAGCTCGATTCCTTGGATCAGAGTATCCTATCCCCTATTCATAAAGGTTCAACCTTCACACTGCATCAAGCCTTTTATCTTCTTGTGATATATAATACTGGTTATAATTTGAGTTAACCATATGTCGTGATTCATCTCTGTGATCACATAATAGAAGCAATGCATTTGATACTTTCCTGAACTATTACTCCTCCACTTTGGATGTCTTCTGATCATGCCTAGATCAAGATTCAACCAATATGTGCTTTCCTTAGTATACCACGTTACAAGACTTCACCGTTTAAGGTGATAGTCACCTTTGGGATGACTGAGCATTCATCAGATTTCAAACCACTGTTATTTGATTATATCGAGTCATTTCAGAAAAGAAATGACTAAATGCATGCCAAGGATGAAACAAGCCAAGGTTTCATATACTTGACAATTACTAACTTTGGCAATGCTATATTTTGCAAACTCTCTATCGCAAATTGACCATCATATCACCGGGATCTATTTGAAACTTTATGCCATCATGGAGGTCGATATGCACTTTCATGACATTAGATCTCTATTTTAAGCCACCTTGCACTTTTTCCTTTATGCCAAATTGGAATTTATATCATTCGGCTTCATTTTCGCATGATCACATAGCATTATTTTAATTCTTGCGATCATGCGACCGCTTTATCATTGGTGCAATATTAAATAACTATTCCATCTCATCATCACACTTGTGTTGTTGGCCTACGTGGGTCCCAACAAAACACACTTTCACTTGCCCAAGCTTCCATTGTCACATGATCACATGGTATTATTTTATTCCTTACGATCATGTGACTGCTCTATGATTGGTGCACGTGGGTCCAGTGAAGCATATTTTATTTAACCTTCACTTGGTGACTTACGTTGTCCCATGATCGCAAGACATTTTTTAACTTTATGCGATCATGCGACCACTCTTTCCACATGGTAGTGTTTCACCAAACCACAAAGGTAATCTGGCACCATCCCAGGAAAGTGACGACTGTTGATTTGAAAAAGGTTACAAGGTGGTTAAGCCAAAAGACATATCTCTTTCATTTCAACTCCAAATTGAATACTATTTTCAACGTTGGGATTTTTGAGGTTCAGAGAAATGAATCATATATTTTTTCATAGCAAGAAGCCTCTTATCTATAATATTATAATCCATTTTCACCTCACTGTATCAACATTTTCTCCTATCTTTTGCAAAGAGTTCAACATCTTTTGGGTAGAGTATGTCATTTTATTAAAAAAAACTTTCCTCTGCAATCATTCTCTGGATAATCAAAACTAGCTCTGCCACTGCATCCTTTTTCCTGATTTCTTTTAAACATCTAGAGATCATGGCTTTCAAACATCATCTTGCTCGAGAAAGAACATCAATTGGAGCACAAGTCTCTATCAGGTTGGGGTCCACAACCTACCCAAATAATGAGACCTTGAAAACAACCCACCCGGCTAAAACATGAAGGCAAAGAAAGGGGAACCTGGCAAAGACTTCCTATCCAAGAGATGACCATATGACTCCAATATTGCCAGAAAATGGGTGACTGAAAGTCAGACAAAAACTCTCTACTTAGACAAATAGAAAAATGAGGGGGCAAATCTATGACATAGACATCCTAGGGAATGGAGAAATTGGGGCATTCATGAAGAGTGAGACTCAGGTCTTTTATGACTCCCAAGGTATTAACTAATGACCCATCCAACTAAACAATAGGCTTGTTTCTTGGCTCATAAGGTAACTCTAGTAGATCTGCTAGCTACTTAAAAATCACAGAACTACTTGCCCCTGAATCTATCATACATTTATGAACTAGGAAATCCCCAACAATAAGAGTTACATAGAAAGGAGGAGGTTTAACCTGTGGGGCAACAATGGGCTATGAGCTGACCTCTTCTTTTTGCTGCTCCTCATGAGGTGTTTCAGCTACCAAGACCCTAGGCTGCTCCAAAACAACCTCTTGATTTGGTGAGATTTTAGCCAATTCATTTAATATCAGCTCCTTTTGTCCAGGAATCACCAAGGTGTCCATCAAAGGTACATTGATAGAGGTCTTCTTCATCTACTCCACAATATTAAAGGCTCCCAAACTTACTTTAGACTACTCTTTTAGTGCAGCAACCTCTGTTTGTGTAGACACCAACTGTGTAGTTGCCTTGACTGATTCTTTAGCCTCCTTTGGTTGGTTTAGAACTGGAGTTTGAACTGCCTTAGGTTGTGGATTCACAATAGGAGCTTGTTGACTGGTAGAGCCACTTGTTCAACCTCCATAGGTTTCTTTTTAGACCTTGTGTTGGTTTCAATTGGGATATAGCTTGGATTATCACTTACTAAAAAATTCAATCCACAAAAATCTTCCTTCTGAAAATTTACCAGTGCCACCTCAGGTGTTTAAACTTCATTTGTAGTAACCACTAGATCTTTCTAAATTTTTGGTTGTTGGACCATCTCCTACAACATCATTACATTATTCTATACCATGAGGGCTTGAGCATAGCTATTAGGACACATCCCCTAGATGTGTTTTTGATTGCAAGGGAAGCCCCATTGGTAATCTTGTGCCATGTTATTCTGGGCTACAAGAACCAGCTCCCTAGAAGCACTAGGAATGTTTGGAATATAAGGCTGGTTGGCTTTTTTATTATAACTTCTTGCTTGACCTTGCTGGCCTTGTTGGTATTGGGGTCTATTCTACTAGTAATGAGTTTGATAGGGCTACTGATAAGGTTGCAGATAGGATTGTTGGTAAGGCTGGGACTATTGCTTCTTTAGACTAACCAGCTCATTAGTAACCATTTGCAAGGCCTTTTTAATCCTAGTTAGCTCCTAGGATTGATTTGCAACTTGGTTAGCAACTTGTTGAGGAAGAGCTGGGAGAGGTGGAATACATGCCAAGGCTGGAATTACTTCAAGAATAGGATGAAGCTCTAGGAAAATAGGCATTGGAGGCCTTGGGGCTATCTTTCTAGCTTGGATTAGGCTATTTTTAGCTCTTATGGCAAGATCATATGCTGCTGGTAGATTATTCCCTCCCATGGATTGGATCATAACAAAGATATCACTATTAAGGGCTGTTAGATAGTATAGAAAAGCATGTTGGCTTGATGGTCTAACCGTAGCCAGTATTCTATTCCAAGTTCTTTGAAATCTAAAGTTAAAATCCATCATGTATTCTTGAGGTGCTCTTTTGATAGTAGTCAAATGCTCAACTAATGAGAGGTGGTCTGATTTATCCTTAAACTGATTGGTTAAGGCCTAACCCAACCCATCCCAATTAGTTATAGAACCAATTGCTAAGCATCTGAACCATTGGAATGCTTTTCCCTTGAGGGAAGCTGCCAAAAACCTCACAACTACATTATCTTGGGTTATATTATGTAGGGCACAAAGGGATGCTACATCTCTTATATGCTCAATGGCTGAGGTCTGATCCTCTCCTGTAAACATAGGAAAGCTCTTGAGGGCTAATATAGGTATATCATCATGCTACTGCAAATTTAAAGGACTGCCTTGATTGAAAGCTACAAAAGGACACAATCTAGGTTGAGCCATTAGAGGATTTAGGGGAACTTGAATTGCAGGGGCTGCTTGTATGGGTAGTAATATGTGTATTGACTAGATTGGGGAAGCACTTGTAGGAATGTGAGTAGGCTTAGGAGCAGGATTGGGAGTAAGATTTGTGGATCTTGACGCACTAGCTTAGGCTTCTTTAGACTTCTTCTTAATAGATGGCAGCTCTGTATACACAAAAGGAATCTTACTCTACCTAATTGGGATCCCACTCATAAGCTTATACACTGATCTACATAAAAAACCTTTAGAGTCACCAGGTATGATCTCAAAACACCGTCACTACTCATACCACACAATAACTTGCATAAAAATTTCTAGGAAATAGACTCACTAAGTATTTGTCCCATTGGGCATGCCAAAAACTGTTGTCTCTAAGGATTGCACCCTGTTTTGCTAAGTAATGAACCCAACAATCCTGTGAAACATGGGACTATTCTCAAGTTGTGGATAACCTATCCAAGAATAGACCTCTGAATTAAGGGTCGGCTTCCCTTTGGATCAATTGAAACTTATCTAAGCTTAGAGGGAAAAGGGATAGAAAATGCTTTAAGGTAAACAACTGTAACTTGAAATGAAAGGTGATCCACTAAAATTTAAAAAGAAACTACAATTGATGATAAGTTTACTTTATCAGCACTCCAAATCTGAACCACAACTCATTCCTACTTTCCTAACCCTCAATGAGATAAGGTACTTGGAATTTAGAAAGGAAGAATAACTTCACAATTCTAATATTTCTAATTGTACAAAAATCACATCGCTGAGCTAAGACAATCTCCTGAATGAACCATTGAATCCAACATATAGATTAAGGACATAAAAATATCACAATAATCTTAGCATAAGATTTCAATAAAAAAACTTGAAAAAGTAGGAAAATAGAAGCATTAATTCTTATTGCTGGAAAGAAACTGGTACAATTGTGTCTCTCAAAGCTACAACACTCATATCAGAGAGAAAAAGTGAAGAGCTAACCTCAATCACCAAAAGTGAGAGGTATATGAACTGAAAACTAGGAATCTACATTCAACTCCACTACCTCCTAAGAATAGAAAAATCAAAATATGGACCCATGAGGTAGCATCATGGTTTGAACATCATATTCCTAGATTCCTAGGGGTGAGGAAAGTGGGGGCCTAAAAATAGACAATCAAAAATGACCATCACACCCATTAAGTCATGTTTTTATAACTGATATCTAACAAGGGCTCATAAAAATGCCACTTGCCTGACATCTTACAATGGTAAAACAATGAATTTTACATTAAAAACAATCCACTAAGACCTCTAATAGATACAATTACATTTTTAAAGGAAAGCCTCAACCAAAAGGCAAGCACATCTTTAAAAAAAATAATAGCATTAACATGAAATTTTCAACCTCCTAAGAAAACTATAGGTTACATGAAAAAGATGTAAAACATCAACTCCCCAATAATGGGGGGATATCCATGTAATAATAAACATACATAACCTAAAGTATTGAGGCAGTGTTATAACAATTCAACCATAAAAGATAGGGGAGGAAGAAAACAAAGATAATGACCATAATTCACAAATCCCCAATGTCGCTACCACTAGAGCCTTCCCCATCAACAACTGGCAACTTTCCATCTCCACTGGCAGTCCATTGTAGCCGAGAATGGAAACATCAACCCAACTCTTGGTAGTATGCTATCAAGGTAGGCTTACTCTGGACAATCTTTTTCATTTCATGTTTGAGTGCACTGTGGCTATGGTAGCCGATATCACATTGTCTCTTTATATTCTTGCATTGTAATTCTTCATATTGCTCTATGTATTGTGTTCCATGTTTGCATGCCTCTGTATATTCATGATATATCTCAGCCTCTTTAGGTTTTTAGGGCATGTATAAATAGTGACAAATTTTTTATGTATTTCAAATGACATCTCTCTCAGGCACCATCTCTATTTCTTGTTCACTATGTATGTTTTATTTCTATATGATCTAGTCATATTTGGAGCACATGTTAGATGCTAATGGTGATGCTATTCACTATCATCCCATGGCACTATGCCTCTTTGCCTTTGGGGTACTATTATTGATTCTCACAGCATTTGCTAGGGCATGACATACTTTGATGTATATACTGGCTTTTATTTTCATGTGTTCGGCCTCCTTGAGGGGTATGAGAAGTATATGAAGTATATCTCTGTATTGCTTCAATGTTATATTCTCTGTTACTTGATGTTGGATTCTTAGAAAGCTACATAAGCTCATGATCTTGTTATGAACTAGGGCACGACACACTTTGAGGTTTTCTACTACTTCTTTGTATTCATGTCTTTCACTTTCCATATAAATAGGGCATTTCATTTCATATGTCTTGGGGAAAGCCCGATACCCACAAGTAGGGCACTGTGAATAGCTACTTTGTGATTCAGCCTCTAACTTGGTTTGAACTATATCCCAAGGCATGACATATGCATTTGTATGATTTTGATATCATTGTCTTTGATTTTGAGTCACTGCTAATTATAATGGCATAGCCTGAGAGCATGCTAGGGCATCATTTCATATTTGTTGTTCATGTATCAACCATACTATGATGGTGTCATTTCTCCTCGACCCATGCCTCTTTACAATGCCTGCTATTACATCTTTATGGCACCAAGCCTTGAGCTAGCGCACTGTGACTATTGGGGTATCATCTATTTATGTATTGACCACTGCTATCTTCATGCATGGCCCGAGCACACTAGGGCATCATTTGATATGTCTGTTAATGCTTCTTTGTTGATCACAGGCCATGGACATAATGCCATTACATTGTTTGGATGTTTATAGTTTCATTTATCTATCATGCTGTAATGTTCTTCTCATTCACTGATATAGCATTGTTAATCTCTTGGGGCTTCACTTGTATTCTTGAAGCATTGCAAATGAACCCAAAGCTATTATGATTTGTGTTGCTACTAGTTATCGTGCCCTTGTTATTACACTACTTGATCACCATGCTCTACTATTATGGGTGAGATATCTATGCTATACTATATTATGGAAACCCATTGCATTCTAGTTGTGGCACCATACTTTTTGCTAAGGTATGCTCATTGTTTCAAAGCCTGAGAGCAATAATATCTCATCATTGTTTGATCTTTGTTACTTGGCCACTGTTACTACTTAGGCATTGAACACATATCATATTTTTCTGTTGCATCAACGTTTGAGGATTCCAAAGCCTGAGAGAAATAATATCTCATGAACCTCATACACTATGTTGCTACAACATTGCTCAACATCGTGTTGATCTCACTTCTATCTTTATTGCATACAGTCTGAGAACTGTTATGGCACTATCAATCACTTAACCCACTTGATGACTCATTAGGGCATTGCATCCATTGTTGAACATTTGGTCATTGCACTTGTTTGGCCACCATTCATTGCTGAGTGGCATCACTATATGTTTGATTGGATAATTGTTGATACCTTTTAGCTCTGTTTTAGTGTAATGTCATGCTATCATGTACCCCACCTTGACTTTATGTCTCCATGGTGTGTTGTATATTTTACATGCTTATGAAATAGTAGTGTTAACATTATGCTATCATTGTCTCATGTTATGTTCCACAAATGAGATGCTCTGTTGCAGTACTAATGCAGATTAGGAAAACATCTATGTTGTAGTGTGGCTTATCCCTCACATAGATCTGTGTACCCTATTATTAGCTATGTTTTCCTTTGATATCATGGTATCACTGTTGGCTCATTAAATCATCATGTTCATGTAACAACACAGATTTTTTTTTGCACCTTTACACCAGTGTTTGCTTATCATGCCATGCTGCTTGATTGATCCCTATTGATGTTGAATCATCTGGATGCTCCTCATCTATACATATTGTGTGTGCCCTTGGCCCTTGATGTGGCCATGATGGAGATCATGAGGTTTCCCTATCATGATCCGCATCAAGGGCCTAGATCATTCATGGAATTCATTATTGGATTAGCTTCCCTGTATCTGCACATGAAATAAACACATCAGTGAAAACATGATGCCTCTTTTGGTTCTTTGGATGATTCTCATGCACATTCCCTAAGCACAACCTTTGTTAGAGGTGCATGGCTGAGTCTATGTATGCATTCTGTGATATTGTGATACCAGCCATTGCATAGATCCATTAGATCTAACCCATCTCCTCTCTTCACTTCTTGCAGGTTCTAGATCTCAGGAGCTCACTGGATAGGACCGGATTTGGGCATCAATACCAGGCAATGTTTGGTACCCCCATACCAATTATTTCTTTATGTATATCTGGACTCATCCATTCAATTCTAATAATGGCTATGCTCATAGCCTATGTGAGCTTAGATAGATGCTTTTCTTTCTTTCAATTCTTTTCTTTCTGAACAGTATAAATGCCATAGATAGATGTATGTGTAGATGTAGATGCAATTCATTTCTTTTCCCTTTTCATGTACTTTGCAATGAAATGAACTCAAATATTAAACAAGACTACCTAATAACACAAACTAGGTTATTGCAGCTCATCTAGTAATTAGGCCTTCAAACTTAAGAATAAGCAAAAATACGAAAATAGTTAGCACACCAAAATCAAGTGAAATTTGCAAATCAAACTCTATTCTACAATATCAAATCAGAAATCCAAAGCAAATAAATCAAATCTTGCAAAGAAATGACCAAAATTACTCACTGCTAGGCCTGGGCGATAGTTCTGTTAGAGAAAGAATCATATGATACTTTGTTGAAGATTGTTGTGATACTTTATCTCTATGTGATAGTTCATGATACCTGTATGTGATACAAAATAGTATGAAAGTGCGACAAAATCTACAAGGGCACGTGATACTTTAACTGGTAAAATATCACACCAGTATACAAGAAACTATCGTACGACACTGGAAGACTGTCACATGATAATTCTATTAGAAAAATAGAGACCCGAAACAACAAGCTAAAATGATGATGAAAAATTGATAGAAATGCATAAAAAGACTGACAAAACAAGAGTGTTCTACCCCACAGTGGGTGCAAAAAATGTACACACTAAATAGTGCACTTCTCCAAGTCATTACTTCTAGGAGAATCCATGAATGGGAAACCTTGAGAAAGCAACCTAGAGTTCCCTAGGCATGGAGCCACAAGGATGTTGATGGTGCTCTTAGCTAGAGCTATTGAAGCATGCAACCTTTCTAGTAAACCACACAATGGGAGATTCAAAGAGACAAGGGAAAGAATGCCTATATCTTCAAGAATCAAGAATGGAAATGCAATGCAACTATGCTAAGAATGAAGATGCAAGCTAAGCTATGGAAATGAAAGTATTACAAGCCTTGCTAATTAAGCTATGTGAGCTAATCTAGAGCATAAAGGAAACTAAGCTAGATGCAATGAAAGCTTAAGCTAAGAATGCAAGAATGAAAGCTAAATGCATTAAGATCTCCAAAGCTCCAAAGTCTCCAAGAAATCCTACAACATAAGATTAGTATTCAAAGTTGGGATCCTAGAATGAGAAAAGAGCTCTCCTTTTAAAGGAATTGAAAAGGAATGGACCATGGAGATTAAGAGGCAAATGATTTAATCAAGGGTGGAGCTTGAAAAAGGAGCAATCCATGTGCACAAATATCCTCTAATGAGAAAATAAGAGTTGACTTTTATTTTCATATGAGACAAAAAGGCCTTTTCTTCTTTTTAATAAAATAGGAATAATGTTTTATTTGTGCAACTTAGGATAAGAGGAAAAGTGGGGGATTTTTATCTAATAAAAGGGGAGGGAATTCCTTTTAAATAAATAAAGACTTAGCATAAAATGGTTAGCCCATAGAAAATAATTGAATAAATGATAAAAATAGGATTTGATCAAGGAAATTGATATTAAATTGAAAATGTTGATTCAGGAAATTGATAAATTGTTGAATGGGGGCCCAAAGTCTAGGCGACCATTTTAGGGTGCATACACCTCTACCATGGCTAACAAGAACTAGAGACTTCTATAAAGTGCTCCCAATAATAGCTAAAGTATTGACATTGAGTATGCTCATGAAATATCAGAGATGCATGAAACTCATATATATAAAAGTAAGATCTATTACCTCATTTATATCCATAACAATAGACTCAATCTTTGTAGGTATGATTGTTACAGTCTTTTGTCCTATTCATTTGTCTTCTTTGATCTCGCCATAAGAGTTTATATGATAATTCAAGCAAGGTCCTTAATTTTTTTTATAATAATATAGATTTAAAATCCTTCATGTACATTGTCAAATTCTTGTATTTTGAAACTTTCTAGCTTTTATTTTAGCAATACCTTAGTATCCAATTTTGAGGATACTCTATGCTTTTATGATGACACGATCAAATTTCTTACTATATATAGTGTTCTTCGCTTAAGTTTAGTAAACATAGAAGAGTGTTGATTAAACCTCAAGGTTAGCAGATGCCATATAAGTAGAAACTCAATACAATGCATTAATTTTAAACTATGTCTCTTTCTAATACTTATTAATTTTCAACTGAATTGCATCTCTCAACCCAACACCTACTTGAACTTCTTTCAAATTGATTTTTATCTTACATATTCTTTTTATAATTTAAAAAAAAATTAGAAAGAAAGATGAATAATGATCCAATAATGACGTGCTTTATTTGAGTTTAGTGCATGGAATCAATTTATCCAGAATAGGCATATTCTAGAGTAAGGACCTATTCTCAAATTAATTAATCCTGAAAATGAAAGCTGGAATTATCTATTCTGTGTTTGGATCCCACAATGTGAAATTGGAATAAGGATTATTTTTTATTTTTTTAATTAATTTGAACAATATGTATTTTTAACTTATTAAAATATTATAATTATAAAATAAAAAAATTCTTAAAAATTTTAATTTTTGAACGTATCATTTTTGTTGCTAGTTTTTTAATTAAATATATATGTATTTTTAACTTATATATTTTTAAATTAAAATATATATTATTAACTTTAAAAAAACAAGATTATTAAAAAAACATTTATAAATTTTTTTTTAAAAAAAAAATTACTAAAAAAAGTTAGAAAAAAAAATTATTAAAAAAATAACATTATAAAAAAAAAATTATAATCCCTTAACTGTTCACGCATGGACCCGAAAATTTTTTTACATTTTGTTGTAATTTTGAATTCATGAAAAGCTTATTCTGGAATAAGAAATGAATTCTAGGCTTTTTTTGGAATTAATTAATGCAAGCATTGGGCCGAAAATGGGAATTAGTTTTCTAATTCGAGAAATAAAAAAATGTCACAAACAGTGAATTATTTTATTCTCGCATTAAATAATTCCCATTCCAGATTAATTCCAGGTACCAAATTGGCCCTAAAAGAGATTTTGATTAATCTCGAGGGTTCCATAAATACCGTACAAGTAGAACCTCGATATTATCAATTGTTTTGAGGTGGGTAATCAACATAATCCCAAGAGTGAAGCCAACTCTTTCTATTTGTCTTCTTCGAATTTCGAATCGTACGAGTGAGTTCTTAGTAATATGCATATGCCATTCGATCATTCTTTGGATATGGATGTCAAAGCTGTCAAAGTGTAATACCACAAAAATGGGCTATAGGTTTATTAACCTCCTACATCTTCAATTCGAATGAAATTGACATCAAAGTCCTAACCTAAGGCACATCTGCACATTATCGAATCCTAATTGATTTTATCCTAAATTTGCATCAGAGAATATTCCTAGCAATATTCTTATTTATCCTAATTATCTTTAATTTAATGATTATTTGGCAATGAATCCTATTTATCCTAAAGTTTGATTAATTGAATATTCTGAATATTTAATTAATCAGATTTAATATTGCCAATTAATTATTTGATTAAATTTAATTAAATTAATTCTATTTATTCCTAAATTATATTATTTAATTTTGACAATAAATCTAAAATCTCATGACTAATTAATTAAATTCTTATTTAATTAATTCATGTCAGTTGTCAATTTTTAATAATATAGTTTTAGAATAAAGTTTGATTTAATAATTGATTAACCCATAAATCAATTGTTTTAATTCAAAAATCAGTTAAGTTGAGAATAAATCACTTTATTTTTAAAATTAATTTATAAATAAATCATGCACAATCAAAAAAGCAGGCAACTAGAAATTAACAATCAATTTTAAAATTAAACTCAACATCTGATGATGAGTTGAAATTTGATCTAAAACTCTATTTTGAGTAAAACCCTACTTTTGTATGATTTTGTGAGTTAATTATCTCTTATTTATTGATAACTCAAAAATCAACGTGAGTTTATCAAGAGTGATTTATGGCTTTTCTCTTGCATCTTCAAAGTCCTAGATTTCTATAAAATCAATGCTCAGCTCTTCACAATTATCAACACTCGAATTTGCACAATTACTCTGGCAAATTGGCGATTGAAGGATTAAGCACTTACGACAGGCAATTTGTGAGATCTTTCATAGTTGATCATAGTTTTTGCATAGTTTCGTATCATAGATTTCATATTCATTCATAGCATTCTTAGATTAAAGCTGCATTCAATTTCATTCATATAGCTTAGATTCATATAGATTTCATATTATTGCACAAAAAATACAAAAATATAGAATAATCTGCATTCATATAATCTTTCATTCTTTTGCATTCAAATCCTTCATTTAGGTGTTGCATTGTCATTGATCTTGATTTCAATCTGAGAACATCATACTCACACCTACTAGAAGGCAGTAAATCACCTAGTTAGCATAGTTTCAATTACTTGCAGATTTCCATTTTTGCTAACCTCTAATATTTTATTGAAGTGTTGTGTCTATAGCTAGGTACAAAATTCACACACACATTTTTGGTTCCCATCGTGGGGCTCTAAAATGGGTTTCCATCATTTCTATTTCAGTTCTATTTATTTTTCTATCATTTTTTGGTCCATTCTATGATTTCATTCTCTATTGGTACATTTTTCGTATGACTTTTGTTAAAAAGTCATACCTGGAAGACCCCACTTTCATACGATAGTTGATTCTATCGAGGCTTGTATTAGAAGCTATACATTGTCATTTGAGAGCTTGATTGTCGTATGAGAAGACACCCACTATCATATGAGTTTCCCGACTATCATCTGGAAGGTAACCTACTGTCGTACAAGTTTTAGTGCCTAGATTCAATTGTCATTTTAGAATTTTAGGTAGTTTTTCAGATTTGGACTGACAGCTAACCCTAACAATTGAAATCTTCTATTTTTGACTGATATTTGCTGAATCTGATTGCGAAAAGTGCAAC
This sequence comes from Chamaecyparis obtusa, assembly GCA_027943335.1. NCBI lineage: Eukaryota > Viridiplantae > Streptophyta > Pinopsida > Cupressales > Cupressaceae > Chamaecyparis > Chamaecyparis obtusa. Next base: position 108,115 of record BSBK01006232.1, on the reverse strand, counting down.
TAAATTGCTAAAATAGGTAAAATCTACTAAGCACATTATGAGGAATTTAGTTATTCTACTATTATCTGATAACACTTTGATTTGGACATAAAAACAAACCCTCACATGTCAGGCTTGTGTGACTTTTCTTTCTTTCATATCACAGACTTCATTTTGGGCTATCAAACGAACATAGATTTGCTTTTTTCATATCTGTTACACATAGTAAATAGGCCCTATGAACACTATTTATGGATCATCTTGATAGAGTGGGCTTCTTTCGCTTGTTCACGCATGTGAAGCTCTTCTTGATGAAGGATCCCCTTGTAGGTAGGGAGGTTACTGAGATTGTCTTGCATTCTACTAGATTTGTGCATCTTCAACTTTTGATTGATACATTCTCTCTCTGAAGAGGTTGATAGATTATAAGCAGTTGACATCATAGATCTTTGTGAGAAAATTTTGGTCTTAGCATGTCAGATTAATCTATCTACTTTGTTTTGGTTAAAAGTGAAAAGGCTAGAGGACTATGCTCTACTCCCTTTTTGGGTAGTATCAGAAACTCAGATCTTTGAATCTAGAACCATTCTCCATGTGGTATCTTTTGTGAGTCACCTTTAGAGAGGGTTAACCTCA